>JABUQX010096251.1:0-32500 GCA_015478945.1 Trachelipus rathkii
ACGAGAGAGATGCTATTAGAGAGATTATCAACTTATATTTTTTCAAAAATTTATTAATTTTTATTATTTTATTTTTAATATATTTATTTATAATATATATTGTTTTTACTAAAAATAATATAGAAAATATAAAAACTCTTATAGCCTTTATTTCATGTTTATAACATTATTATAATATATACACTTACATTATATTATTTATACATATCCTATATTACTATAAATTATCAGGTTTTACATCTAGTATAAAATATCAATATATATGCACGCAAAAACAACTGCAACCCGATATTATCATGCCGCAACCCTGGTTCCAATCCATGATCTATTGATCTATTCGACTTATATGCTAAACCTAAGATAATGCCAAGATACAGATATTTTGTCTCACAATTCGGAAATTGAGCCGTTTTACATACCTAACTCAGGTAAACTCACTAATCAAAGACACCGACCAGACAAACACGTAACCCTCCTGACCTAGACCTATTTAGTTGTTTTTCGGTGACTATCTATTGATCCTGATTGAGATTCTAAAACAGTAAAAGAAGTCAAAGATTGTATATTCACAATAGTTAATATTTCTTTATAGTATGATTACATATCAGGTATTACTTGGGATAAAATAGCAGGAAAAGAAAACAAGTTTTTATTGTTAAATGACTTATTAATTATAACATAATAACGTGCAAATACTACATAAACGGGCGGTTAACCTATATAAATATTTTTTAACATCAATTATCATTTACTAAAGATTTAGTTAAAAGAAACATCTAATTTATTTAAAAAACACATAATAATGAATAAAGATTTTGTTATTACACATATATATAACTATATATATATTATCAATAGTACACCAACTATACATATTAATTAGTACCATAAGGTATTGTAACAGGGAGTTGAATAACCTAAGGCATCATTAATATGATGTTGAAGCATTAAATTATCTTTTAAAAAAGATGTTACAGTTAATGAATATATCATAACAATAAAATCTTATAAATGTCAGAGAGTCAAGGAAAATATTACGTACAACTTATTAATTATATTATTCTAATTATATAATTACATCACGGTACTTCATCCAATGTCCATTGCTACTGAAACATATACCCCCTGTAGAGAATAAGTATTATGAAGATAAGACCATGAGTCATTCCAATCTTCATACACAGATTACTAGTAGTTACATTAAAGAGGCTGACATATACGCTAAATAAATATACTTATTTCGTTTTCCAGAAGTAGCGCTTATAATATTTCTCATTCAATGTTTCAATCCTAATTTAATAATTTGACCAAGGGTATTATATATTATTTCGTACTCTATCCAAGTGCTCGATGTGTTAATTTAAGGATAAAGTATTCACCAGAGAGTCATCCAGTAGGTATATATGATATGAGAATCATTGTAGATTGGTAGTGAATTCAAATACTATTGTCACAGTAATGTTGAAGTATTACAAATTCATCCGAATGTCCCTTTTTCATAAATCATATTGATGAAGATAGAGAATAGGCATTGACACTCGGATTAGAGAAAGGTCCGCAAGTGAAGAATCAGATAATACATATAAATTAACTAGTTGTTTAGGTGTTTCATATATACTTGTAGATATACTGAGGTACTGCCTATTGTACGAGCCCTACTATATATAGGTTATACACTAGAGAGCAAGTATAGGCAGATATTTGTATAGGCAAACTATAATATCGTGAAAGTGAAGGGCGTCGATGAGCGAGTTGGAGTAGATTAGATGACGGTTCGTGAGGCTGTTTAATCATAATTATTCAATACTCGAGTGAATTCATCGGCAGCCTGGGGATGGGTTGGACTACCAGGTATATATATGGACAGACTAGCATAAATGTATGTTAAATAATACATACTGAGTGCGCGCCCGATTACTACGATGACTCAGTTCACGATTGGTGAGTTAAATTCTAAGTAAGAGGGAGCTTGAAACTCTTAGTGACATATATATGATCTGTCCCATGAGGTTATTCGCGAGAAGATAGCGTCGACGAGTGTGTCTACAATGTACTATTGATTAGTCACCGTTACGAAGGGTGAGGCTTGATGCCAATCAAGGGACTGAATGAGTATTAGTAGGAAAGGAGTTAACTAGTATCTCTAGTGTACTCAGTCATAGTTATAACTCATACTTCGAGAGTAAGAGGTTAGAGAGAATATCATTGACCAGCTTAATTCTCACTTGATACTGTGGGAAGTATTAGTGGATATTGACTAGGTATCGGTCAAAAGAATTTATTCCTGTCTGAGCATGGAGAGTCACACACGATCGAGTGAGAGTATATTAGACAAGCGTAGACGGCGAGAGAGAGTAAGAGTGGGCTAGAGCATAAGGGAATATAAGTACAGATAAAACAGGTAATAGATATAAGAAGAAGGAGAGACATGCGTGTATGAGCTTGACCGCGTAGTTTAGTTGCTGGAAATAATAATATATAAGAAATAGTGAGTACATAGTTCTTAACAATTGCAAGTATAGTGCAAATTCAGGTACTGGATCTAAGTTATATCACTTGATATTACTGAGTGTAGAGAGGCCGATGAGAGAGAGTATGCCAGAATAAATTCAGTCATAATAAATAGATCTCTAGAGGAGTGACTCACTTCATAGTACAGTCGCTAGCGATTAGCGATCGATATCAGCAGAGAGAGAATGAGTATAGAGATCAATTATGTGATGCATTTTGTTTTGAACGTGTTCAGTTGAGGAATATATATATGGTTATAAGAACCTTAACAGCGTTGGCTCTATAGTGTCTTACTATGAGCATATCTATTATTAAATTGTATATCCACTTTGATATAGGAGAATATAAGACTCCTTTGATCATCTATATGAAGAAATATATTTAGTAAAAGTTTCATATATAAACTCGATTTATGGGATAACTATAAATACGTATAGATGCTTACTCTAGATGGTAATGTTTCATCTATAAATATATACCTCAAGTTGATTAATAATCACGTATATATCATATAGGAATATTTATTGTGCCCGTGGTATATACTATGTGATCGTCATTATCCTGTGATGATCTGACGCCATCTTCGTTTAGCTAACTATATGTCCTATCAGTATCTATAAAATCATTCGAGGGGTCAATGATATTGATTACAGATATGTACCAGGGCAATTGAATTGGCGATAAGGTACATCTGTATTTTGTGATATGCGTGATTATACGTAGGATTAATATACTTAATATTAATAGGTGGGATTCACTCACACTGGATACCGGTGGTGTAGGGATATACACAAGAGAAAAGAGACTCGCATATTCACGTTCTATCTAACAGTCTAGAAGAGAGGGTGAAGAGCACCACATTTTGTCATCTTAAATAGAGTAACAAGACCACTACAGACCGAGTGAATGATGAGCCAAGAATCTGTTGAGTTTTTTTTTTTAGCATTCTTATTATATTTTCTATAAAATACGTTACAGGTTGTTACTATCTGAGAGTATTATGTGAATAGCAGTTGCCATTATGCAGTCCATCATTAAGTTAAGAGGGATCTAATAGCACACTAATACAATAACGTACAATACCATTTTCTATATGTTATGGCTACCTTAGGTGTACCTACGCTAACTCTATAATAATCTTAAGATGTAGGGAGTTTTTACGAAGTATCCACTATACAATACCATAGTGACTTTATCATAGTTCAGCTCTACTGTAGGCGCTATAATTCATATATCATTTCGTCATAGTAGATTCTAGATTCAATTCTATATTACATTTACATCAGATAGTATCATATCTGATGTCTATATTCGAACTGTTTATTCAAGCTGATTCGTATAGTGTAGGGATGATAATTCATTATTATTATTGAGACATAGAGATCTTACTGTGAATAAGTATCTATATACTGTCCTTACTTACTATGACTTTATTTAGCGAGGGTATTTGCTCTATCCTGATATTAAACATAAAGTGAGATATGCACGGTCTAGAATCAAATACGAATACATAAACACATATCTACCTAATACACATGAGTCCTCTTCTGCATTCTTGAAATACCTGAAGACTCGTTCTCTTTCCATTATTATATTATTAATAATATAGCGTGAGCTTTACTCTTGACTTGATAAATGTATTACAACACATATCACTGCAGTACCAGAATGGGTATTATGATGCTTACCATCATACATCTCATATTATTAATATAAATATAGTAAAAGCAGTAATAAAATGTAAAGTCTTACTTATATATATACAAGGTAATAGAGTAATATGTAAAAACATTAGGCTAATAAACTTAATAACGTCTTATTACCCCTTTAGTAAAATGAAACTAACTGACTTAACAAGAAGGTCTATTAGTATTCCCTACGTACTTGAGGTGATATATAACTATACATATCATATGTATAAACATATAGAGGCACATACCAGTGGATGCTATTGAGAAACATCATTAGATAATGGACATTGCATACATAATGATTATAGATAGATAATGACGGTGTTCAATGTTGTTTATTGATGACATAATATAACTCAGTTCCATACTATTTGAGCTAATAAATATATTAGTGTATTAAAGGAGCCATTTGAGAGGTGGGTTTATTATAATTAGTCACGATACGTATTATTATATTTTATTGGTATACTAGTCAGATACAACACTACTAGAACCTAAATACTTGAGAAGGGCGGAAAGTATAATATAACTATCCATATCTTTTACAGGTTCACATTCCTATTAGAGGAATTTTTAATGTGAATTTAACATCATTATTCAGAGTATAGTATATATATATATATTCCTTTCATCTCCTTTCGTTCTACACCCAGATGGTGAGTTAACAAGAAGACACTAAAGCTTGTGACGTAAACAATGCACTTTGCAGAAAAGTCAAATTTATATTGAAGCATGTAGAGTCTAGAGAAAATAACAAAAGTCACGTAAAGGATATAGCAGCCACCTTGAGACTTCTAAGAGACCGCTCTCGTTCTATTGAAACTCTTCGTAGAAATATGTACCTCCTTGCCGTTCCATTAATTAGTACGAGTTTGATAGGGGATGCGAAGGAACATAAGACAGAACTATCTATATACTCTACATTATTTTAACATTATCCGCTTTACGAAGCGAGTTTACTCAAATATGCGAGAGCGGACGCCAGAATTTGTAACAGGTATAGATTCTCTATGATGCCACCTCACTATGGAACAACGGAGAATTTTCTGCACAGTGTATAATGGCGTTCATGCTTCATACAGCTCCTCTCGACTAAGGTGGGCAACAACCATAACCTTATCGAATACGACTAAACCGGCTATCGACAATATCTGCGAGTTCGTTATAATGGCTCATACTTTCATTTATTCGCTACTGTCCAAACTTACATTCATCTAGCAAGCCTGCACGAACAGGAGCGCAGCGGTTAAATAGAAATGATCTTCACGTCTCCATATGTTCGTACATATATCGTTGAGACACAACTGATCACACATGTTTCTGCTAATTTTATCTACTGTGCACTGATTCTTCATATCTCAGCCCGTGTATCAAGGTCTCATCAACAGCACACACCAGGCGCCACACTTGAGACATAGATACTGTTTAGTCATCTTTCTAACACATATCCGCGCGACTTATTCATTGCATCCTACTATTTCTTCTATTGTATACTCATCTTGCCACATCGTCTTCCCAGATGCTACAATCTCAACATGAAATATATTCATTGTATATTTTCCTCGTCACTATTTCCTTGTTTACTGAGACAATCTTCCATCTACTTACTCTATACTTCTCTAGTCAACACGTGCGAGAGATTCCTGCATATTATCAATTTATTGAGCGCCGATACTCTCAAGCGGAATAGCGAGTGCCTTCTGTAGCATCTAGGCTTAAAACGACCTGCATCTCTACATGGTCTAAAGATTGTCGCATCCAGACTGACAGAGCCTGTGCTTTGTAGAAACTATAGTTCTCTATACATGCTTCTATGGACATACCTGATCTATCTAGCACTACTGATAACTCAATCATAGCTACGTGATAATCACATAGCCGTCATGGCTGGCGCTTTATCTTTTATGTTTTTCCCTTATGGGCGCATGATAGGTACTAAAAGAAACGTGGATTTTCGATCTGTACCCATTACCATCTATATTCACCGGGGGCTAATCTGAATATTATGATTAGAGTGCACCACACCGAGCGACTATCACTAAATAGTACTAGCCAACTTCGACAGATTCCTGTAGTATATCTCCACAACTTATATCCCTATCTGAAAACTTGCATGCATCGCGTTTACCACAATTAGCATCATCATAGCTAACTATATAATCATTTCCTACATACTTATAGACTCACCCAACCTCCAGCATCAACTTGATATCCGCTTGGCTTACCATCTAACTAATATTACTGCGGAGGGGCATTATGGAAACAAATTTATATATATAGCTCTGGCTACTTTTAAAGTTGGTCTAAGTCTCTGTAGTGGACTTTCAATCATTCAGCGCAGGCTATCTATATTTAATACTGAAAATGCTGCTCTAGAGCTCTCATATCCCTTACGTTCTATATCTTTACCAACCGCCCTCCTTTTACAGGTACACATATTTCTTGTAAACTCTATACCCCTACCAAATTATGCTCGTCACTCTATATCCTGTCCAATCCTCTACTCATTATACTCGCGGATATCAGAGTTCAGCATGTACATTACTATCAATAACTCTATCATAGGACAGCTGTAGCCCACGTCAGTTATTGATTATTTAGTCTCCTAGCTAACATCTCCTGTTCACCCACACTCACATCTACGATATCATCATCCCCACAACAAACACAACTATATCCTCACCATTTCCTGTCACAGTCCCACCACTTGCGTATACTATTTATCTATATACTCCCAATCATACTCGGAATCAATATCATAATATGAGCCTCAGAGATAACCGCTATCATAAATGGGGAGACTAATTAATATTTCACGCGAGTATCCGCCTGAAATCCTTTTTCGTTATTGTTTATGAAGGGTACACTCCGCTAGCATCTTCACCTTACCTAAATAGTATAATCTCTATATCAATAAATTCTATCATTTTTGACATAATTTGTAGAATACTTTGAAGCAAACAAGCTTATTGCACAACACCACCACTAGTAACTATGTGCTTTGTTACTACATCATCACAAGAAAATATCGACTCGCTTCCTTAGCCCTCTCACGATCACGTACTAGTACAATTAAACTATAACAATTTTAGATTCTTCATATTTCTAGAAGCTCACTAAATCAGAATCTACTAATAAAAAATCAGATGTATACTACTGAGTATTCTTATTTTTAAAATTCACAAACATAATACACAACACTATTTAATATAAAGTATCAACTTTCTACCAAACACATAGTCAAGCTCGTATAACAGAAAGACTCAACACTAAGTTGACATATATATGCACTATAATTTAAACCTATTACCCAATAATTACAATTCATTACCTAAAATACTCATCAGTGAGTGCTCTATCACTAAGCTATCTTATTCATAGGTGTGCTGGTATTTTCTTATATACGATTCTTCATATTCATTACATCCCTACATACTGAACGTCCAATGATTTCAATACTTAACCAAGCATTCTCTAATCTACCGCGTATGCATAACACGCAAGTACAACTCAGAGGGACTTGCATCGAAACGGTCTACCTGGTACACCAGATGGATATGTACTCCAATGACCGCTAATTCATCTCGGTTTATTCAGAATTAAAGTTCTCGGAAAATTAATAGTCTGGAACAAGTGTCTTATTTGATCCGCATGTTCTCATCCTGGCTCGAACACAAGTAACCATCCTTTCTTCACAATCACATCATTCCCGCGAGCAATCGGATTCAAAGCAATCTATATCACTTCGAGCCTATGTACTTGTATCTCCACAGATCAACCTAATGATTGACCGAGTTCATGTCCATGTAATGCCTGATCTTTTAAATAAATAGTACGAGTCTATAACAGTCGTTTCTCTCTAATCTCTCATGCGTGGCTAGAGCTTATCTGCTTATGAGTACATGTATATGAGGAACTATTTGTCATTGCGGCTTTCTGCACTCACTAGCTGATCGGCTTTAGTATCTGCACTCAACAGAGCTTAATCAACTATAGTAACCTCTCCTCAGAATATCTGTTATAACTCTAGGAAACTTCTTTTGTCATCATAGATACTTGTTTGGGCTTTATTAGCACATTTTGATGAGAATCATTACAAGATCGCAAGTCAGACTTTTCATCATATAAATGTTTACCAACATTCAGTTCAGTTAGAGAGCGTATATATTTCATGATTGCAGTTCCTATCCAGATAAGTATTACATCCTGCAAATACTCGAGGATCATACGATAATCTACCAGGCTTGCCTGCGAAGCTACTGAGAGAGTTAGGGGGATACCGCTGTCCATATGTATCGCTCTCGTACTTGTTGGTCTTGAATTGACAAATGTTGTTCTCGAACTCTGATGCCTCTCATAGATATAATCGCTATTCGCGTTTCTTGTTACTCGTTGTATCCTAAACCCTTTCTGTTATATCTGAGTCATGTTTATTTTTTACTTTCTATTCTAATTCTTATTTTATCTTTTTTTTTTTTTCTTTTTTTTCTTTCTTTGTTTCTTTTCTCTCTCTTTTTTTTAATTTATTATGTTTTATTTTTTTTTTTTTATAATTAGTTTTTTATTCATTATTCCTATTTTCATCTTTTTTCTTTGTTATATTTATCAATCTATCTTTCTATCTTTGTAATCTAGTTTATATTTATATATACATTTTTTTTTACTCTTATTCTTTTGTTGTTATTTTTCATTTTTTTTATTTTCTTATTAGTTCATTTGTTTCTTTTTCTTTTTTTTCTTCTTTCTTTTTTTTTGTCTTTAACGCCTGTTTGAGTTGTCGTCGTTGTTTGCGTCCAGTGTTGGATATGTGCTTGTCCTTATGTTCTCGCGTTGTCTGTGAAATGTTTGTCCTGAGTTGGCTCATTGTTGTTGTCACATGGTTGCTGCCCTGCATTCCAAATGAGCGTCTCTATGTATTATATTTTACACTCTTCTCTCTTCTAATAATCGTGCCTACACTACTTATGGGTACCAAATCTATTCTGCTACTCTTCTTCTCATACTGACGCAATCGCCATCACCTTGGTTGATCAGAGGTTGCTTACTGATAGATTCCAAGCAATCTTTCTTGTAGAGAGAAGTGAAACCTAGTCTCAGTATATACACTCCTTCTCTTGGCTGTCTTATAAAGTCATACTTTTCTAATATTCTACAGTTTTCTTACTTACTCTTTTATACTTTAAGCTAAACTTTTTTCTGACTATGCATGTCTTCACTCGACTACCTTTTATACATTACCTCCTGAGCCAGACCAGCTCGTTTGAGAGGAACTATATTCTACTTCTTAATATTCCTACGTTAGATAGTCACAGGCACTAACATCAATCGCTATATCTATTGTGAGCTGAACTCTGCGCATAACTAAATTCGCCACAATCTCAGCTTACAGTTTTGCTTCTACAGAAATGTGGTTATTACTAATGCTAGTTTTAACATTCTTCTCGATGAGAGTATCGAGTACAATTAAAACTGATCTGTGACGTACTCTTGCGAGCGTTCTTACAAAATCTATATCTATATTACTCATGTAGTATGATCAACTCTCTGTCTCAATCTGCATTACGTGCAACGTGATATTTGTCGTCAAAGTAAACACTCTCTACTCACTGTGTACAACTGTATTGAGAGACATGCACAATCCACAAGTAAAACACTCAGTCCTATGTAGCGATAATATGAAACTGTCCTTCAATCTCTCTTTAGATCGATTACTTTATAGAGAAGAGAATCTCTATGAGTATTATCTCTCCGATGAGTAGTTGAACATAGAATAGCAACCACACATTTAAAAATGATGCCGATACAGTACTCCATATCCTGTCCTCTATTTGCCCTAGAACAAGATCTACAACCTACACTGGTTGAGTTTAAAGCAACATCACGCATCCAACACAATACGTTCACATATCATCACTTACTTGAATGAATGTATATCACCATGCGATCTAAAAAATACTAGTGATGTTCAAAAATGCATGAGAGTAAACTCTGGTGATTACAGTTAGTCTCTCTGCGACTTAAAAACCGTCCTCATTCAATTTATGCATCAAATAGTCAAGCGATATATCACTTTTTAATAGCCAACTGCGCTATAAAGTATCACATTTGAAGAGCTTCTTATATCGAGTAATTAACCCTTCGTTGATGAGTTCTATTAACAGATCAAGTTGAAATCCTATCTAGAAACTTTTCTCAGGTCACAACAGACAATACCTCACTGTCACACCCTCACAGAAATTCAATCACCTTCCTACCATTCTCATTTTCGTCCTGACAACTGCCGAAAACCATAGTGATTGTTAACACAGGTTTGCCGTGTTCGATGTGATAATCTCAACGTCTTTTAATAATAGTTTAATAACAGAAAAGTTTCCCCACACCCTGTAGGACTCAGAAGTATCAAGACTATTGTAGCAAGGTGTGGCGGAACATAAATTTGAGCCCATACGTCCATTCTAGATTGACCCCGAACACTAAATGAATAAGAAAGGGTTTGCACTTATGTTATAAAGGCCTTTACAAAATATAAAAACTGTCGACACATTTTTCCTGCTTTTTTATCCCAAGAACTTATTTTAACTAAGAACAAAAATCACTGACTGACATCAAGTAGATCTAATAAGATCAATAGATCATATTAGATCGCAATTCAGTTATCATCAATTCTGGTGACACGATGAGGGTAGTATGGATAGGTATGGGAAACATATAGAAGTGTCTGAGGGGTTTTAAAGATCTAAATACTCGATTTACAGTAATTTAGTAAATATAATTTGACCTTATTATTCAACTAGATGCAATAGATCAATATGAATAATTAGATCAATAGATCATGATGTGAGTAACAGGAGGGGTAAGGATAGGGACTTGGATCTATGATTTATTACTGAGATTATACGTGATTTAAGGGTATCGTTAAAATATGTATGATTTTTAAAAGTAATAATATAATACTAATAAAATGCATTAATTTTTATTTATAAGTAGATATAACTAATAATAAAAATATGAACTGTATATTTATAAAAATAACCACGTATGTAAATAGAGATATACGAAATATAATTTAAGATGACCAAAAGTATGTTGTGAAATAAAATTAGTTTGACATAAAGAGACACGTTGCATTCATCTAACTTTGTACATACATCTTTAAGTAACGAGTATAACGAGTACAGATCGGGCGGTGAATGCGTAGAGGGTGTGAGAAGACAAAACATGACAAAAAAAACCGCACAAACCTTTTTGGCGCCTCTTTTAGAAAAAATGACGAAACGAGACTGCTTGCTTTCGTGTTCAGAAAGAAACAGAACAAAGCACATCTTGCAGAGAGCAGAGCAAGCACAACGTGTTACTTACGACAAGCGTGCGCCGGCTGGCGCGCAATAAAGTCACGGGCGCTGAGCGCTCCCTATGCTTAGGCCGAGGTTTATAGAGCGTGCGATTGAGTACATATATAGTCATGGCTGGTCATCGATTACAGCGGTAACGCGCCCCACGCATCGAGACCATGTAGATCAATGACCTTGATATAGACGCATACCAATCTATACCATATTGTGGATACCTCCAAACACTCCTTAGTCGAGATCACATGCCTAATATATAAGCATATATTTTAAGCGTATATATATATATATAATATATATATATTATTCATATAAGTAAATTATATATTATAGTAGATATTCTATAACTATATATTGTATTTGAGGTTATAACAGAAAATAATTATAAACTATCTTGCAATGTCACAGAGAGACACTGGTCGCACATCGCCAATTCGAGCGCTCCACTTAGATACAACTACTCCGCTCAACTATGTCCTATAGTACATCCAGCTTCCTTCTTCCTATTTAGCTTAGCTCTTCTTTCTCTATTCATCTCCTCATCCTTCTTTCAAAATCGTCCCTGTTCCTTGTAATTTTCTATTGAGAGCATACTCACTGTGCTCTATATATGTTATTATATTACAGTTCGAAATAATCAGCTACATAAGTGGGTAGGTACTATAGCGTCACCTCTATGACGGTCTTATATAACACATCAATATACTGAGTAACTCTAGTATATAATATCAGTACACTACATACCTCTTAATCAGAGGACAGACACCTAATACCATTGAGTTGTATATGATATAACTAAATAAACGTACTGTTATATGAACTAGGCACTCATAGTATCAGTGGCTCACAGCATCCAGAGGTGCCGGAGGCCACTCATCACTCATGATCCAATACTAATCGTCTTTCTAGAATATTCAACTCTGAATCACTCATCACCAAATATTTCCTTGACTATTACGACGCTACTTCCGATTATATATAGGAGGGTGAGTATCACCTCACACGCTTACTAGGGGCCCAGTGGGAGTTGTAAAACTGTTCGTATATAATATTACAGCTAAGGATTACCTACCCTCTACCTAAATACCTCACCTTACCATAATTTTAGCCAGAGTACGATAACCCTAACTCTTGTAGATGAGTATATTGGAACCAGAGCCGATCAAGAAAAACTAACGTGATGGAAAAAATAACAACTCGACACTCATAAAAAACATATTCCTCAACAATAATAATAAAAAAAACATATTACTCAACACTTATAATAATAAACATCTATATAAACTCCATAGGGATGAGTCTGGAAGCGGTAAGAGCCCTAGGAGGTCGTGAGCCGGATCGTGAGAGCCGAGAGACGTCGAGACGAGATATCAGAGTCGGAGTTCGGAGATCAAACACACCATCGATAATTATGATGTCACTATTCGTGATCATAATTCTTTCGACGTAATAATAATTACATATAAATTAATAAAATTAATTATATATACATTATATAACAAACACAATAACAAACACAGACTAAAACCTTCCGTTTATGATCTGTTGTCAGATGATTAGATATATTCACCCTATCCGGTCTAATATCAAATCATACTACCACATAAGCCTAATATATCTTTATTCTATATTTATATATTAATCGAAATAGTGATTGGTGCGGATACACTGTACACTTACTTACATTATAATATTATATACTATATTATAGTATATATATAGTATATATATATTAATAGTGTATATTATTAATTTTATAACTATATATAATATATATTAAGTATATATATATGTAATATTATTACATATATATAGTATATTAGATTATATATATATATATAATATATATTATAATATATAATAGTAATATATTATATATCACTATAGAGAGTGATGAGTAATCACGATATATATATATTATTAATATATATATCATATAATATATATATTTAATATATTAATTATAGTTTATATCATATATTATATAACTAATATAATAAATATATATATATGAATATATATAGATATATAGAGTTATATACTATTATAATATTAAATATACTATAAGTAAAGAATCGGAAATTTATCTATAATGGCTGGATAGGTTATAACATATGTTAAGTACAATTTAGCAAAGATGGCGAGATATATATTAATTATATATATATACCTATAGGTATATTAATTATATAAGTATATAATAAATTAATATGTAATATATATATATATATTATAATATATATAATAGTATAATTATATAGTATAATATGTATATTAGGTTAGATAATATATATTTAAGTTATAATTATTATTAATATATATATATATGAGTAATGGATATCATTTAGTATGATGCTAGTATATATTAGTATTAATGGCAAGGAATTATGAAAGAATATATTTATACTAATTAAGTATATATATATAGTATATTAAGTTATATATATTAATATAATAATAATATAGTATATATGATTACATTTTTTTGTATATATTCATAATTGTATGTGCATGAGATTCTCAAAATATGATTATATGAGTCGTATTTCTGTATGAGTTCTATTATTTTTTGAGTACTATAATTGAGTAAACCTTATTTCAATACATATAGCTGGGTAAGGATATTAATATACTATTGCAATGTAGTAGATTTACTTTTGCGAGCATAGGCTTGTCCATTTATATAAGGGGTGTTAAAGAGGATTTTTGCTGGTAGGGTGTTTTTTTAGTGATAGATTTATAGTAAATATCTCATTCTTCACGAGTAATATATTCTTATGAAATATATACTAGGTATAATATAGTATATAATTATATATTCCGGTTTCTCCGAGGAGCCGAGAACACTTTTTAGACACTATGATATCAACGCGGCCGGAAACTCGGAAAATATACGATATGTCTGAAATATCGTTTCACGCTTCTAATTGATTAATTAATTTATTTGATTTAATATATTTATAATATATATTAATATACATTTATTCCTGTAATTCTATTTATTATTCTTTTTATACACCACTATTATTGTATATACGCCGAATAAATATTTATGCACAGTTGACTCACATAATTTGGGTTATATAGTAGGTATAGAACTTTTTTGTACAGCGTTATATCTACTTATTTTATATCTAATGCTTTATATTACTTTCTCTTATAATTTTTACGGTAAGTATTCAATATCTATATTATATATTCTCTATTCTCACTCATTAAATATATATTGTTCACCTTCCTTATATAAATATTCCTGCCGAAATATTATGAAGTCGCTATACAATATTCACTCGTCCACTTAACTTGTTTTAACCACGCACTGTTCCTCACTTAGATAAATGCTCACACACTCTTATTCTCTCGATTTCTTCTTACACTGGTAGCATGCATATAAAACTACTATCACTTCTCTAAGAGATACAAGTCTATGCGTCTGATATTGCATGCTGTCGACTTCCCACGAGGTCAACCTAAGGATGCGACGAATCACATAGGCAATATATTTAAATGTTTTCTCAACTATCTCAATATATATATTTATAAGATCTTTACATACTACGATCATAATAAAATAATACTAGATAGTAACAGTCTATAAAGAACTTAATAATGAAGACTGCAAATTATCGGTAATTAGTCAGATGACGTCAAATCACATATAGATTATTAATGAATATTAACTATATTATATATATATATAGTATATATATATATAGTATAAGATAGTAATTAAACACTAAAAATATGTTAATAATATATTAAATATATATAGTATAGTATATATATATAATCATATATATTATATATATATATATAATTATATAGTATATATATATTATATAATATATAAGTAATATAATATATTACTTGAACCATCCCATTATCCGTAATAGGAGTTATTAAGCCTGTACTAGGTGGTACCTTCCTTCACCAGAATCTTCTCAAATATTACTCATATCTTCAAAGCGTTCGTTCCCTACTCTCATATACTTCATATTAATTATCTGAGTACTTGCCTGCTACGTTACTAATACAGGTTTGTACAGCCACGAGCAGTCACCGAATCTCCAGACTACCTCCTAGTCTCGACTTTCCCCATAACTATATTGTAACAATAGTGAGAGTATTTGAATTATAATATTTACATTTATGTATTCATAGCACATAGAATGTAGGGAAATGGCATAGATAGATCGGGATATTTATATATATAGTACTCGAATAACTACCTATATAGAGTGGAAGGTATAATATATATACGGTGGTACGTGGCATTTCTTAGAGAATATCGGATAATAATTAAATACCGTACCTTATTATGATGGTATACGCGTAATTCGAAGCTAGTATTATAAGTAACATAGGTAGTGTTAATAACAACATTACTATAATACTTTAATATATGTCATGAATAATTGTTTGTACATAAACGCTGGAATTATAGCTTGGCATGAAATGGATATCGAGATATGTGTAGTATACGCGTACACCTAGTCCCGTAACGATCATATGACGGTAGTATATAGCCGTGATAAGCTTGACTCTGTTTATAGGAGAATAGTATACTATGAACAGCACGCATGTATCGGTTTTATCGTATAATTTAGTAATCACGAGCAGATAATATATCGTATGGTCGGTGGGGACGAGGGTGTGTCGAGTATGTGGGGGTAAGGGTATCCTTAGAATTTCTAAAAAAAGCATGACTGATTATCTGTATATTAGCGAAATGTTATTTCAATATACGGATCCTGTCGTCTTATTTATCGGGAACATTAGTATCTCATATGAATGCTACTTAGCTTCTATAAATGTTATATACCGATTCAAAACATTTATCTGCGATATAGACAGAATATCGACGCCTGCTTCATCTAATTTTATAATCTGATACCGATGTAACAATCACAAGATCATATCAGCGCAGAGATGTAAGAATTTTTATATGAGAGTGAGAAGAATGAGAAAACTTAATACTGATGGTCTCTGAGAAACCTCTCCTATCTGTGCGGTTACTTTGAGAAACTGCACTGTTGCAACAAACTTATCACGGCTTGTGGAGAGTCTCATGGATCGAAAACGTTGCTCCTAGCGAGAAGAAGTAGGAGCCTAGGCTTATGATTTGATCCGGCAATCGTATATGCGAAATGGGATAGCGCAATTACAAGGAAAATTTCTTAGATGTCACTATGACAAGCTATGCTCCTCGCAACACTATCGCTAGAAATCGGTATTTTGCATACAATTGAGTTAATTCAAAGTTCTAGTACTATGAGAGCTGTGTGCCAAATCCATAAGTGGAGTAGTCACGCTACATTAGAAACTGTTATTGTCCTAACTTATAATTGTGCACACACATCATTACTATAATACGTGACTGTATTCACTACGTCAATCAAAGCATAAGAAACATACTATATTTGTGACACACTGACAAAGTAGAAATATTAAAGATTTTCACAAACTGATGTATACACAAAACTCGAAACAACATAAATCTACAATATGAAAGAAAGCGAGACGCGCTGGACTCGGTCAGATGATTAGTAGATAAATTGTTGAATTCTTCGCCATAGAGAGAAATCTATGACATTTCTATTATAGTCGATGAACTTTCAACTAATTCTTCTTCCCTCTTGCCAATTTATGTCCTACACTGTCAGTTGTCCGTATCAGAGAGTATACAAGCTAGAATCCTATCTCTCAATTAACAATATCTGAGAAAATCGCATTGTGCTGTGCATATTCGAAAATTCTCTTCATTTAACATGTAGAACGTTTCGAATACCCGAACTTCTTAACCTTAGTTAACGAGCGACACAGAAATTAGAGAAATATAACTCATGATCAAAAGTGCAGCTGTAATTACTTGGTGACCTGCCTTTATACGGACCATAATGTCTTACCGGAAACGCACATGTATATAGAAATAATAGCAAGCTTACCAATGTCTTCTTCCTCATATATATCGCAGATCACCGATTTATGAAGAGCGAAAGTTATAGGTAGTCTATGGCTATGCAAATACTTACCTGCGCGACTTAGGTGAAACGTGTCATTCCATCGATATGAGTTAATGAAATTCTTGTGACATCGCAGTCTCATGTGGTATTCTTCTCAAAATGTGCACATTCCTGAATAGAATGGCACCACACTCATACTCACTGAATATTATGTCTCGAACAAAGTCACAATGATCTCACTGCAGAGTAGTCTATAATTTGTGTATACAAAGAAAAAAAAGCTTTATGTTAAAGAGATTACTCTGTGACTTTTTTTAATTAAGTGACTCTTAACACCACCATACACTGAGTAATGAGGAATATGTCAACTTATATAATTGCTGTTAGATGTATAAGAGCATAAGTAGCAAGAATTTATATATAAAATAATATATATTATATATATATATATATATATTATATATTAGTATAAATATCCTATATATATATCATATATGGATAGATGCTTATAGTAATAAGATAAAGTAGTAGATTATATATATAATAATATAAGTATAATTAAATTAGTATTTTATAATATAATAAATATATAAATAATATATTATTAAATTAATAATAGCATATATATATATAATATATATATATTTATATAAGTATATATATTCGGAATTTAACTATCAATATGATAGATTATTTTTTATATCACCTTTTGGTTATAAGAATATAATATATATAATATATAATTATATATATGACTTTTTATTTTTACTGATTTATACACGACATTTATTATTATATTCTATTAGATACAATAATTGAATAGCATTTCGAACTAAAAGAATTCAGCTTTAACCTATAAATTTATAATAAATATAAGAAATTAATCTTTATTACGTAACATAATATTCAATTTATGAGTATAGAAGCTTATTTTCAAAATAAGTATTTTTAAATTTAAGAAAAAGAACAATTTCTTTTTGGAACATTTATAGTGAAGGATAAGATGAACGACCTCTGCGCAGTGTAGTGAGATATTAATCATCGAATCGACTTCTATAATAGTAATCGTAGAGGAATATCTAGTTCACATCTCCGTGTGAGTTCTTTAAATTTGAGTTCATTAATCTATCACTAGGTTGTAGACGAGAATTCATAAAACCTGCTGACTGCTGACTAAGATTGCCTGACGTCTCGCATGATTTGTCGGGTATTCCGAAACGATTTGCATATGTACCCTGAGAGTACGCATTTAACCAAGTTATTCGAATATTACCTAGAGTAGAGCCCTCCAGATGTTAACTTACATTAATGGTCAGCCTTTAGAAGCAGCCACAATCCATAATCCAAAAACTGCACATAACAGGGCGATGACTACCGAGCGAGAGTTAAGAGAATAGCGCGCTAATGTTTTACTAGGGTAATAGTGATGAGTACTATAATATATTTTTGAGTGAGCAGAGAAAATAGTAAAAAAAAAATAATATAAAAAATAAAAAATAAATAATTATAATTATATTATTATAATATTAATATATATATATAATATAGATATAATATATATTAATATATGATATATATATAGTATATATATATATTATATATATATTAATTAATATGTAAAAATTAGAAATTGCTTTCTATTATATTCAATATTTATATTTTATTCATCACATTTTAATCAAGTAACATATATATAATATATATATATAATAGTATATTATTATACATATAATAAATATATACAATGCTACAGGGACTGAAATAGGAATAATACATATTATTATGGAGAAATACCTCATTCGAGATGTGAGAGGATAAATGTAATAAAAAAACAAAACAAATTAATTGTATATTATATTATAGATAATTATAATAGATTTAGTAAGCTATCTATTTAAGACCTATTTAAATATTGGTTAACCTCAGAGTTATAAATATATATATATAATATGACTTTTTTTTTAAATATTTGCTATATTTTTTTTAACCTAAAAGTAATTATACCTATACATAAGGGTATTATTATTATATAGTACACGCAGCTATTAATCACCGAGAATGGCAAGGTATAATCACGGGTGATCTCCTATCGCCTTTAGCCGAGGGTAACTACTCAGCTAGGGAGTAGGCACTAAATACCCTATACCTCACCCTTATTACCTGAGGGGAGGAGTCTCCGAGAAACACTATTTATACCAGACTCTTTGTGAGGTATTATATGGGTGTTCAGAGCGGAGGGAGTTTACACCTTATTACCCGCCCCTGTACCTACTAACGTAGGGTAATGGTAATAATACTCCCTTATATAATATATATACTACCTACCGTTATATAATGCTCATTACCCGTTACTGAGTGTAGATAATATCTCGAGTACCTACATCACACACCTAACCTCGCCGTGTTAAATACCTTTGACACATAAGACTATGTATATGACATAATTATATTTATAAATACCTCTGTCTCCATGCTCTACTCCCACACGTCAACGAAAAATATATTACTATAATAAATTATTTATAAAATATATATATTTATCTCTTTAAATTTATTTTATTTTTTTTACATTTATTATCACTCACAAACATGAAAGTTTTAACCTAAGGTAATGCCAAAAATATAGTTATACTTTCTTATATCCCTTGTATTCTATTTAGTTTTAAGTATTTATTTATCTGATGAATTAGGAGTGTGTATGTATATTTTTATTTTTATTTTTTTTTTTACCGTTTCCTCGTACAAGTATTTTGCTACGATATTATATAATCTATCCATTAACTAAATTAGGTATATACCTGTTTATTCGTCTTGAATAGGCTATTAGTATAGTTTTTTGATAAATATAAAATTCAGTGCTCTTACTATTATTATATAAATATTATATATATATATAATATATAAGTTATATATATATATATCTCTAATATATATATATATTAATATATACTATATATATATATAATAAATAATATATATATTATATATATATATATATATATATATATTATATATATATAATATATATATATATATATATATATATATATTATATATAAAGATGCAAAAAGGTGGGGACGGGGTCTAATGTTTCTTGTTACGGAATGATATTTTTGAAAAAGGCGTAATAAAATATCGTAATATATACTTTTTTTATGAATCGAGACTATATTTAGATTTTTCGAATATTTTTTCAATATCGAATAATCGATATTTTTATGTTATTTATGAATAAAAATTTACAGACAAATAATTTCTAATTAATGTAATATTTATTTGCTAAAATTAAATAATTTAGATACAATACAAAAAAAAAAATAAAAAATAAAAAAAAAAACATAAAAAAATTACACTTACAGAACAATTTTTTATATTAGGTTAAACGTTTGTCTAGAAATTATTTTAAAAAATATTGGAGAGGGAAAGTAGATCACAGCTCGTGGTTTGAGATAGCTGATACCCCAACTGTAACTAAACTGAGGGAGAAAACTGATGACAGACAATCACACGCAGGTATCTCCGTAAAATTGGAGCGAGAGAATAATGACACACCAGAATTGGAGATAAAATATTCCTATAATATGATATATAATAATAATATATTGACTTAGGTAATGCTAACACTAATAATGATCAAATTTGAATTTTTCGACGCTTAATTTACTTATAAATATAATAATTAGAAATTATTCATTAAATATTTAAAAATAATTAAAATATAAATATAATTAATAAAAAATATAGTGTTTTATTATTGTGACGAGTTTTACAAGACACTAGCAGCTCTTCTGTGAGTGGAGACGTGGGAATAATTTTTATAATCAGTCTATCATAATTTATAAATAACTACATAATAATTAAGTATTGGTTCATTATATCTAAAATAAATGGAATAATTCAATTTATTAATTATCTAGTATATAATATTTAGGCGGTAAGGCTCTATACTGGATAAATGTATACCAATATAAATTTAATTTAGTAAGTATTATTATATATATAATATATATATAATTAATACATAACATAATAATATATATATTATATATAATATTATATATTATATTAATGATATATTAAATATATATAATATATATATAATATATACTATATATATAATATATATATATTAATAATATATATATTAATATATAATATATATATATAATATATATATAATAATATAAATATATAATTATATATATATATTATATTATATATGATATAATATAAATATAATATATATCATATATATATATATATATATATTATATATATATATAATTATATAATAAATATATTAATTATAATATATATGTTACTATATATATATATATATAAGCCTCCTCTTGGAATATCTCCACTTCAAAATTCTATGCACACCAAAGATTCAAAATGAAGAAAATATTGATAAAATTGAGAAAAACATATATATATTTCCACACCATATATTGTCTAATTTGACCGTAAAAACTACTCATAATAATGGCTCCTCCTAATCTACCTATAACTACATAAAACCTCATCAATAGGAAATGTTTTAATCTATTCTCAATATTAGAAAATTATGACCATATCATCCTTTTGAATTATATACGTAGAATTCTCAGAATAAAATAATGTTAGTGATACTTTTGAATTCAACTTTTGATAATAAATGACTAATACGTCTCCACGTGAATTTTTATAACATTATTATTACTATCCATCACTATATTTATGAGAATATCACATTTCGATGAAACCAACTTTAAATTTTCAGAATTCCCATTCCATATCCTAAAACACCATTTAATACTCTAAAGCCAGATATAGACGAGCACTCAGCTCTGATATCAGTTTTTATATTATATCTTCATAGGTAAAAATCATAGACGTTATACGAAAATATTCTGTGCGCTTTCATTTAAGACAAGACAAAATATAAAGAAACTCAAAACTAAAAAGACGAGGAATAGTTCCTAACTCTTCACAAAGCAACCTTGATCTTCTACCACAAAACAAGGAATTCTTTGACACATTAAGCAAATCATCTAAATATGAAGACTTTCATCCAGTATTATACAAAAGAAAGAATTACATTTACATTCCAAGATAAACCTTTATATCTTCCAATCATCTGATTAGTAGTCGACTAAATGGCCGAGAAAATATTTGAGCATATATAGAACAACAGTCAAAAATTAAGATCCTGAAGCACAATATTAATAAAGGTAAGAAATAAAGATATTCGACAATAGAGAGAATCATATAACGATAATAATTAACAAACAACAGGAATTTAATTTAATAATTTATTAATAATTTTAATCAAGTAAATCTGAAATAACCAAAGAGGTTTTCCTCAATTCCAGAATAAATTATGAAATGAGCAGCAAACCATAATGACAACCAACCATGTAATGATTCTTGAGAGGGAATACATAGTGTTATAGGAATTATATTTTTAGAGATATTACTAAATGTGACATTGTTGAGTGGTATGTACACTCACCAACCTCACTTCAATTCACATGATATTATATAAATAATTAGAAATGCACATCACTAATCTTTCGAACATGACAATCAATCACATATAATTTCCTCAATGTCCAGAATTAACAACTGGATAATACTAATAATCACAATAGATACTGTCTGATAACGATCCACAATGAAAGCTTGGATAATAAGTGAAATTACCTATAAATAAGTCAATGAATAATTATAGAAAAATTATTACGATCATAATATAATTAATAATAATAATAAATATAATAAATTTCAAACTAATATCTGCATGATATTACTCAATAAATAGATCATAGAATATATAAATGGACCGATTAATACTCAACATTAAAAACTGCTTTTGAAAAAAAATTAGCACAATATATTATAAATAGTAGTAATATTAATTATACTACAATAATGGTACATAATATTTGCAAAATTATTATTATTAGTATCCTTTAATGATGTATATATTTTAATTTTATATTTATTTTATTAGAACTTCTTAATTTATTCTTTTAATTATTGACATAATAATAAATTTGGATCCATAATAAATAAATTTGTTATAAATATATACTAAACAATAAAACTGCAAATCGCCTAGCTATATATACCATTATTGAGAATACAAATAATAAAAACAATGTATTGTATATCAATGAGAGATTTTTAAGAATAAAAATACAAAAATAGTACAATTCTTTATAGATGTAAAATATATGAGGTAACAAACAATTGTAGAGAAACTGGTACAGAAACAAAATAAGAATACATTATAAATCAATAAAATGCAAACGTCAATCACTATATTAAAAATAAATTTATTAAAAACGTAAAAATAATAATTAGTTTCTTCGAATAAAAAAAATAACTTGAGATATTTAAATAGTTCCATTAATCTTTATTTAATGAGGAGAGTATTATCACTGTTAACTTATATAGTCCACAACTTAACATAAATTAATAAAGTTTTCTTCAAGATATTTTAAATATAATGGTGTCGAATTAGGGATAGCAACTATTATCTTTCCATAAGTTGCTCTCCGTTACATATATATATATGTGTATAGTAATTAATATTAAAATATATTGTTATGTGATCATTTATACTAAATATATATTATTACTATTAATATATTATATATAATATAATATATAATATATATATTATATATCTATATATATAATAATATATTAATATATATATATATATATATAATATATAATAATATTATATATATATCATATAATATTACTATAATATATCATAGTATATACTATATATATATTAATATTAATTTTCTTATTTTCATATACTTATAATATAAATGGATATATATATCATATAAATAATATATACCGTATATATTTATTATTATCGAATATATAATATAATACTAATATATTAAGATAACAGGTTTACAAAATGAAGTGATGGAAGTTTAACTATGAATTAATAGAATATATTCTATGAATATATATATAATATATAATTATATATATAAATGAGTATATTATATTATATATTATATCTTATAATTTAATATATAATATATATATAGTATATATAATATTATATATATATAGATAATATAATAGTATTATTTATATATATATATACTATCTATACTAAATAATATAGGATATAAGAGTTAATAGTGAGTATAAGTAAGAGGAGGGTAGTATAAGATATAACACATAATAATAGACTAAGACTAAAATTAGCTGTATATGAATTGATAATGTATCATACAGCAATGTATGTATTAATTTTGTTGCCTATTATAGAGTAGGTAGGAATGGATACCAAAGAGAATGAACTTCTTTGAAACATTTTTTTGAGCAAATAAGTATTCATAAGTATATTTTGATTTAATTTATTTGAAAGTTTTATTGATAGTTATTATTATACTATCTCCCCTCTTAGTAATAATCTACAACTAGCGCCTAGTGTGGAGAACATATGGTATATTATACTATATTAGTTATCACTCTATGACATAGATTGTGCGGGACGCATATTACTCTATGTTATATGAGACTCATCATATGTATATATTCTTCGTTCTGGTATATATATGCTACTATTATGAGCTTATACTGGAGTACTACCTGCCCAGTATTATATATATAATATATAATATACTATCATAGCGTCAACTACCACTATAGGTACCTTACCTAGGTCCAGTCTAAGGTCATATATCACAGATAGGTCCTATCTACTATATACGTAGGGTGCTCAATATCTAATATCATATAGTATACTACTACGATATATTCTAATATAATACCCATATGACGTCTATATGTCCACGTTATTGAGTAAATCTGAGATCTAGTTAGCAATGTACTTTTTATGATAAGGAGTAACCTATATATGAGTCATATATACACTATATAATATGTATATTTCGTGACTAGCTAATGATTGCAAACGTACTTGCACGCACACGAAGTAGCAAAGTCTCTGAGAACTTGGACGCAATTCGGAACGAGACATACGAAAGTTCCAATTCTTATGATAAAAACTCAGAATAATTATTTGTAACACGTCTGCCGTAAATCTAGATGAATCTTCCGAGAGTGTTGTATATATCGTATGTCGATCACTCTCCTTGATGATAGATTACAAGGAAAAGAGTACGGGATCCAATCATAATTTGAAGTCTGGTAGTTTAGGTAGAAGGACTTCGATTCTTAACAGAGGTATCAAGCTCAGCGACTCTTATTAGTTACTATATGTTTATAGTTAATCTATGTACGTCGATACACAAGATAGGCAGTCATATCAGTGATTTATATATCGTTATTATTCAAGATCACAAGTATTTATTGTTATTTCCAAGTCACTTAGCGTATATTTACCACAACATCATAGTATGCGGCAAGAGCACTCACCTGATATATGCGTGTGGTTTCACAGAATATACCTAGCAAATGTATCATGTATCGGAAGTAAGTAGTGATATTAAATAGCTAGGGTGTTCCGTATTGTACTATAATCTATATTTATATATATATATAACTACTAGTGATATAAACTAGTTATTTGGCTATATAGCTATAATCAAATCA
The DNA here is from genome assembly GCA_015478945.1 of Trachelipus rathkii. Classification (NCBI taxonomy): domain Eukaryota; kingdom Metazoa; phylum Arthropoda; class Malacostraca; order Isopoda; family Trachelipodidae; genus Trachelipus; species Trachelipus rathkii. Next base: position 26,092 of record JABUQX010096251.1, read on the forward strand.
GTTAGACTTACTATATATGACATACTCCAATTCAATCCAAGCTTATATACCCCTTTCCCTATATCTATTCTATCAAGAATCTTTATATATCAGATCCTTGAATTGTAGATTTCACTTCAGTATATATTACGATTATGGGCGACACAGTATATGATAAATGCTAAACTAAGTAGATAATCAATCCTACTTTCATCTGACCTCAATACATCCATAGTTAGCAGATAATTTAATAGGACGAAGAACCAGTTATTATACAAAATATCTATGATCAATACTTTTATTATGAGTGAACCAGCATCACAAAAGTATATACAGTACTTCTAGAATGTAATATATATATATATAGTAAATAACACATCTTGTCTGTAAATAAATGTTATAAAGTTGTTAAATTTATTGACAAATCCCAAATATTGATTTATATTAATAATATATATATAGTATTTATATATTATATAATATATATATATATAATAGTTAGTATATAATATAGCTATATAAATATAATATATAATTATTAAATAATGATAATAATATATTTTGAATAGTAGTATATATATATTATACCTGTATAAAGTCTCATTAACTAAAGACAATATTTTATAGTAAAATATATATAGTATATATATTCAATTATCCGGTATATATATTATATAATATATATAATATATATATATATATATATATATAAAAAAATTATATACCGTATAAATAATTATATAAATATACATATATATATTATAATATAATACTATATAATAATATTATATATAATATTTTTTTTTTTTTTTTTTTTTTTTTTATTTTTTTTATTTTACGTACACCACCGCTCCCGGGCAATGCCCTACTTCAAGAGGGGGGTGTTTAAAAACAACAAAAATCTCAACTAACACAATTACGCAGATGCAGCACGCAGAACGCGGGCTTTTACAAGGTGAGCGAGTAATATTAAATCTGAGAGGAAACACAGAAGATGGAGAGATATTCCCACAAGAACGAGAGGTGCAGAAAGCGGGGAGCACCGCAGGCGAAACTATCTGGAAGTTGCTGATATCAACTCAAAATTCATGTTACGTGCCGACACATGCACCCGCTTGTTTGCTTACGAGGGCGTCTTAGAAAACGGTGGGTGGCATCGCCGAGTGGAAAGTTCCGCTCGAGCCCTTGCCTGACTACGGTACTAAGAAAAAGAGATAACCAGCACCAAACACGTCGCAAAGCGCAAAGAAATATGAGAGGGTCAAGTGAAGCTAAAGAAAGAGGAACATGGACAGTTGATGTAAGTCTTTGTTTCTGCTCGTTTGAGAGAACTCGAGCCTCTATCCAAACATGCCTGGGTGGAAACCTGAGCGCCACCCAGATAGAGAGCACGTTACTATACGCCATACAAAGGGCGGAATGAGTGTCCTTGTATAGCACTGGAGATAACTGTGAGGGGAAAAAAAGTCTCGCAGTCCTAAACAGAATTCCCAGTTTCCTTGGGCCGGCCTTAGTCAACCGTTGTGAATGTGAGGTTTCCAAGACATTTTTTTGTTTTATGGTAAGGGGAGGGCAGTATCATGTTGATATTGTCAACAGGATAGAGACGAGAGAACCGTCGAGAAAGATAGGAAAGTTTAGAAGGTGTTTTAGAAGAGGGAGATTTGTAGAAAGTTTGAGTTTTATAGAATTTGATTTCAACAAAGGTCAGACGACCCACCCGGAAAATTCTAGTTCAATCAGGCGAGAATAGAATCTGAAAAATTAAGACGAGAGGCAAATTCTAAGAAGTAAAAGAAGGAGCAGAATTGAAATTGAGTTTGAAGAATGAAGGGTTCGAGTCATCTAGGCATATGAGTGAATAGAGTTAGAAGTGCAGGTGAGAAGATCAATTATGAAAGTAAGAATAAAGTAAGGAGATAAGACAGGACTCCTGAGGAACACCACTATTGACAGAAAAGGAAGAAAAGTCGTCCCATCAACAACAGCTGATATTGGACGATTTGAAAGAAAAACTAGACATAAGTCAAAGAGAAGGAGGAAACCCAAAAGGAGGGGAGCTTGGGAAAGCTGACGCGTGCCATACCCCGGTCAAATGCTTTGGATATTCAAGCGCCACCACGCCAAAAGTCTCCCGTAGTTCCAAGGGCGGGAAAACCAATCAAATCAGGTAAATAGGAAAGTATTATCGCCAGTAGACCGAGCGCCGGAAAGCCGTACTGGCGATCGGAAAGAAAGTGGAGATGAGATTCCAGATGATCTAAGAAATGAAAAGAGTTAGAAAGAGTTTCCAAGCAAAGATCTTAGATAGCATAAAACAGAGTAAAGCTATAGGGCGGATACGTTGAGAAGGATCAGAGCGGCTTCTTTTTTTCGGGAAATAGGTTGGACCTGTGCGTGCTTCCAACACTGAAGGGACAAGTGGTTAGTATTGAGAACATAGAGATAAAGTTGAACGAGGGGCGGGGATAGCAAGGAAGCAAACTCCCTCAAAACTCGGGAGTAATGCCATCCGGGCCACCAGAGTTGAACGAGATTTCAGGAGCCCATGCCCGATCGAATGTAATCACAGGCAAAGGCAATAGGACACCTGAGAGGAGAAGAAGGAGGAGGCGGAATGCCAGTATATATATTTACCGTATATATATAATAGTAGTAATATACCGTATATATATAGTATATAATTATATATATATATATATAATATATATATATAATATAATATATATATATACTATATATATGATATAATATATATATATAGTATATATATATATTACCGTATATATATAATATATATATATATAATATATAATATATATATATATATATATTAGATATATCATAATTAATATCTATATATATTATATCTAACAATATATCTAACAAACGATTAAATAAAAATTCGTAAAAAAAAATCCCAAACCTTTTTTGAGTTGGCAAGAAAATTAAGTAACCTCGTGTCCGAAGCGTGTCACGGTTGACGCTATGATTTCGAAGTACGTTGAGCACGATAGAGTTTATTTTTTAACGAAAATATACAATAATAACATATTTTCTTTTTTCACATTTTTCCTACATAACAATATGAAACAAACACACTAAAAAAAACTTATTATAATAAGTAAATACAAGACTAAATTACTATTCATACGCACAAAGTCAAATTTTGAGGAGAGAGCCTAAAGCACCCACTTCTCGCCATGTCCGAGAGAATACTGTCTCAATTTTTGGCAGTATGAATTATTATATAGATATAGGATCGATACTGTTAATAGTAAGATTTATAACAAAAAAATCGCAAAAAATCGATAAAATTTTGTACAATAATACTCATCAAGAAAAGCGCAGCCAGTGACCGCAGGACATTAAAGGGTTTAATAGTAATTAATAATTTTATAAATAAATAATTGAAATTGACAATTTTAAAATTGTGAATTTTAAGTCTGTTAGTCATGCTGGAAATTTTTTAAAAATTTTTCATCTCTGTTGAAACCTCAAGGGGGAAGCAATATTCTTCCTGAAACTGAGACCGAAAGCTACGCGTAGATTGTAAGTCATATACTCTCACTCTCTTTCTACCTCGGCTCTACTCCTCCATCCTCTATATACATATTATCATAATAATATAAATATATATATATGTTATATATATATATATATATCACTAATATAATTATATACTAATAGGTTATATATATATATATATATATATAATATATTATATTGTAACCGATTTTGCCACCGATTTCTTTTTTCCCTATTTAAAACTGTAAACAATACAATATTAATATATATAATAATAACTCTGTATTAATAATCTCAGTAAATAAATAATCCTTCTGTAAAGTATATCCAATAATCAATCTTGCAATAATGGAGGCAAAAAAAAACAAACGTAAATTTTCTTATTATAATTAACAAAATATTCATATAGCCAATTTATAGGCCCTAACTAATATTATACATATCCCTAAGCTAATTTCCAAAATAAATGAATCATGGTTACAAATTGTTAAACAAGTGTCGTGAGCAATTCTTCAAAATACACCGAGGAGTCAAGAAATCATCGCATCAACACAGAGGAGGAAACACATCACGATTTGCAGAGAAAACAGTCGCCTTAAATGAACTTCAATAATCGATTAATGATATAAACTAAATAAAGTCACCTTCAAATGCACTTCGTATTCGGTTCAATGTTAAAGTAGATTCCAATGTTCCGTTTTCAAAAGTCCAAACCAATTTTGTTAAGCCTACACAGCACATCAGTTGCTTGGTATCGTTCTTCAATGTCTAACCCAATTTTGTTAAGTCTACACAGCACATCAGTTACTTGGTATCGTCTTCATTGACAATTCCATTTCAAAATAGGAACTTAGTATCCAGCCCGGCAACCAGTACCAATCCCTAAAATGTATATGCACTCGTAATTAGTAATTTTTCTTTCAAAAGAAAACCTTCTTAACAATAAAATATAACTTTAAATTCACTTACCGAATTCATCGGGATTTTCTTTGTTTTTCTTTCTCAAAATTTTCCTTCTTAACGTCATAATCGTGTCTATCCCCTTTCCATGGCCGGTTTTTGGTTTTCGTTCCACTTTGTGAAAGGCCGATCTAATTGCTCTTTTTTAAACTTTTAACCTACCCTTAGCTTCCTTTTCCTCATTCTCTTCTTCTTTTAACTAATTTCTGGCATCCCTTATAATTATTATAGTAACCAATCTTACAATAGAAAATACTAGAAAAATATTATATAGTAGTATATATATATATATAATAGTATATATATATATAGTATAATATATATAATATATATATACTAAATATATATATATATAAGTAATATATAAATATAGTATAGTATAATTTATATATATAATATATAAATATTTAATAATTATATAATTACATAATATATAATACATAATAAAAATATATATATACTGTATAAAATATATATATATATATATATATATATAATATAATATATGTATATATAAATATATATATATATAAATATATTTATATATATTATATATATATATAATATATATATATATATGATATATAATATACTCACTGTCAAATTAACGCAACTCACAAGCTACAGTGGCGAACGGAGGGTAGAAAGGTTGAAGAAGCGCGAGGACCACTTTATTGTGGACATGAACAATGAACACCGGTGGATTCCTCCCCCAGAGAATCAATAGGTTTAGATAGTTGTGTGATAGGGCCAAGGTGCAGCCAAGAGTCTCGCAGTAGGTTCGGGAAAGGTTCGGTGCTGCAAAACACACAATGTTGATACGTACGGGCGACTTCCGCGGGGGAGTATATGGGTCGGAGTCCCAATACCGTGTTTGACCCCATATGGCACGGATGACTTGACACGGTCCCTGGGCATGCTCTCGAAGAGTGGGCGAATGTCCTGGGCAGTGATTTGATCCTATACGTTGTGCAGTGCCTGTTGCAGGTCCTGCAGGGTCCGTGGAGGGGGTGCAGCTGTCGGATCCAGACGTTTCAGGATAATACTCCACAAATGTTCGATTTGCGGTTGAGGTCCGGAGTAATTGCCCTGGCCCTCCAACGCCGTAATTTGAACCGCCTTAGGTTTTTTACACATTGGGCCTTGTGTTGGGTCTGCATTGTCATGCACTTAATAATGAAAGAAGTCACCCATGTAAGGTGGTACTTGGCACGACGTATGGTTCGAGAATGTCTGTGATATACCTTACGGCTGTAAGAGTGGCTCCATCGAAGATGTGCAACTCCGTAGGTCCCGATAAGGAGATGCCTCCCCAGACCATATCCGAACCACCTCCAAACGGCGGCACCTGCAGCACATTGCATTGCGCGAACTTCTTCGTCGGTCGTCGGTATACTCTAGCACGCCTGTCCGAGGAGTACAGAGACACTTTCGACTCGTCAGCTAAATAAACACCCTGTTGCCCAATCGCGCAACCGTCCACATGGATGTGTTCTCGGGGAAATTCAAGTCGCGCCCTTCGATGTGGCAAGGTGTGTGGTGGACCTATGGCAGGCCTCCAGGGTCAGTAATTATGTTATGTAAGATACGTCGACGCATTGTTTTGTCACTCACTCTGTTACCGTGTTTCTCCGCCAGCTGTATCCGAAGATGTCGTGCCGTTGTGTGGCTCTCTTGAAATGCACGCAGACGGATAAATCGGTCTTCCACGGGTGTCGTGGCCCTGGGTCTACCTTGTTCTCGCCGGCGATCATGTGTCGGGGTTTCCTGGTACCATTGGATCACCCGTGGAATTGTTGTGTGCGATACACTGAACCGTCGACCAATTGCCCGGTACCCGTATCGTTCGGCGTGGAATGTTGTTATCTGCACGCACTGATGTTTTGACAGTTGACGCACTATCCTCTCCTTGTTTATCGTAGTCACTTCGTACGTGAATGAC
>JABUQX010096251.1:35000-50000 GCA_015478945.1 Trachelipus rathkii
CAGTATCATTAGATCATTATATTAAGCAGTATATAATATTATATATATCTCGCCTTCCCGCGAGCCCTCGAGCAATGGATCTGGCTGTCGCGTAGGTAGGCAGGTCTGACGTATATATTATATATGATATATATAATTATTATATATAATATATAAATATAGTATATATACTATAATATATATATATAATCTATATATATATATATACTGCTAAAGGCGAATGATCTACCACTTAGCTACCGGGCGCTACCAGAATGCTGACGGAACGAGGACCTAACATATCATGCATCCTATCAGTAGCTATCCTCAATATCCACTCGTCAATTAATAGAGATTGAAAAAGGTCGTTAAACACATGTAGCTATGGAAAAGAAACCAATCCACAAAACGTTAAAAAGGAGATATTAAGCTTCAGAGATTAATTTAAACATACAAATGAATGGAATGATGGTTGGTAAATTTACTTAAGCATTAATGAAAGTTGGAGTGAGTTAGATTAGGTGGAGAAGGAGGAATAATTTCTGAATCGTCTATGGTATAATTAGAGGCAAAAATATGAGCAAAGAGTTCAGCCTTAGCAAAAGTTAAGAAAGAAATAGTACTGTCTGATATACAAGAGGAGAGAAAGAGGAAAAAAAATATTTTAAAATTGCGAAATGAAAGGAAGAGTGTGGGGTTGGGGAGCTAGAAAAAGAAAGTTGTAATAGAAGTAGGCGATTATCTTTTTCAAATATGGCAAAAAAAAGTTTAGGGAGTAAGAAAAAGGGACATTACCTTATCAGAGAAAGCAAAAGCGTCTGAATCAGCTTGAACTATTTCACAGGAAGATAAAAAAAAAACAAATGCTTCATAAAAAACAAATTGAATTTTGATAACTAATAATAATTACTCGCTCTTCTAACTCGTGAAACAAAGCGTAAAAAAAAAAAAAAAAAAAAAAAAAAAAAAAAAAAAAAACCGATATCTGTCTATTCTGTTAAAATCCGCTGATTTAGTGTTTAATACTGTCCTATTATATATTATAACATAAGGCCAGCTACTCATATATGTTATATGATCTCGATGTTGAAATTAAATTAATATTTTAATAATATAATATAGTATAAGTTAAAGTATTTTCACTACTGGATGTATCTAAATAGAACCTGGGAAAGTACCCCTCCATGAAATTGGTTCTGTCTGTGAGTAGTGTCTACGTGTAAAAAAATAATATAATCTGTAATATATTATATATATATCTATAATTATATATATTATAGATGTAAGTCCATATAATAGAGGTGTTAGTTTATTTGATTTTAGAAATAATAATAATAATAATAATAATAATAATAATATCGTTACTTTTACGAAATTCCTTAATTGGCAATCCGCCAAAATTCTCCTAAACTCTGTTTTTCTCGGTCTTTTGAATATTTTCATCGAGCTTCAAAGAATCGCTCTATAGTATATTTTATATAAGATTATATTTAGTTACTTAGATAATATATAATATATTATACTACTTTTAAAGTAATTAAAATATATATTAATATATTCTAGGTAACTAATATATTCATAATATTTTAACTTTAAGATTATTAATTATGAAATAATGTATATATATATTTTTAATTAATAAATATTCTGAATATATATTTAATGATATTTAATATTTATAATTTTATAATATTGAATATATGATTAAATATAAATATATATATTATATATATATATGTACTATATACTTATATAAATATATATATAATATCATTAATTATAAATATAAATAAAATATATATATATTTCTGCTAACTAATTATACAAGTTCAATATAATATATATTAATTAATAATTTTATAATTAATTAGCGTAAATAATTATTATATTAATGAAAAAAGAAAGAAATATATATATTTATATAGATATATATACTTAATTATATTATAGTATTATGATATATTATATTATATAATATTATAAGATATATATAAATATTTATATATAATTATTATAAGTGTATTAAATATATTATATAGTATATAATTATATATATATTAATATATATAAATATATATATATATATATATATATTTATATAAATATATATATATTAATTATTATAGATATATAAAAATAAATTATTAATATATATATATGAAGTATTTACTTTATATAAAATATAATATATAATGATATATATAAATTATAGTATTTATTATTATATAAAGATATATTTATATATATATATATTATAATAATTAATTAATATGATACTCGATAATACCCCTACAGCATTATCCATCATTAACACAGGAGCTTCATGGGCGTCACTGTTGAGTATGAGTAGTTTATTATTATGAACCTATATATTAATTACTAAAATAATATAATAACTGTAATTTTTTTATATTAAATATTTTCATTAATTTATCATATATATCTATTACTGTGGTTGTATATAAAAAAAAATTCAAATAAACTATATAATGTATTATTATTATTATTCATTCTTTTAAAAAGAAGATACACTATTTGCATGTTATATGTAGTTAATTCTTTACAATATTATAAGCCAAGATTAGTGGCATACTTGAGTGCGCAAAAATTTTTAAAATTATACTTCTGTAAAGTTAGTAGTCCATGCACCGGATCACCGTGTCTTGGCACCGTTTTTCTTTGTAGGCACTGTATAAAAAAAAATGTATTAAATTTTTTTTTTTTTCAAAGAACAGTTCTAATGTTATTTTGAATTAATGTTAACAAACCGGATTACACAAATTGAATATGCAATAATGAAATATATATAGTTATATTCGATTATTTCTTGATACTAGTCATATCTAATTACAAAAGTACATACTTTCATAATTTGCAGACTATTAAGGTGATATCCAAGCTTTCTAGTGATAATTGTATAATAAGGCGGTACAGACGTCTAATATTATATATTTACGTATTAGATGTATTATAACTAATGTATATCATATGAGATAGATATATTCCATAAGTTGAATATACGGTATGGATAAGTGGGGAGTATTAGAGTAATATAATACATAGAGTTATATATAGTACTGAGTAATATAGGATATATGTAGTTTTACTATATATAATAGTAATAGTTATATATATAGAGTATATATAGTATATATAATAATATATCTATATTATAATCATAACTTATACCTACTCGATAATTAATACAGACTGAGTTAAAATCACCAAGAAGTCCAATGAGGCGTATGGGTAATATTTATTATCTGGAACCAGGATACCACATTATATTTACATGAGGTTAAATCTAAAAAAACTATATGTGTCTTATTTATATTTTTCATACGCTATTTAATTATATTCAAATGATTTTATTATTTTATTTACAGGGATAATATAAAGATATAGATACTACTTTAGTGTAAAGATAGCTCTCCATTTTATATAAAATAAAGTTAGAAAATTTTAAAAATATCACAAAACTATAGGTTAGTTATTAATTAAGCTTATATTTACGGATATTATATAAAGATAATATATTTAATTTAGTATAGATATATATGCTCCTTTATATACTAGCACAGATATGTGTAATAATGATATAGTTTAATTGTCCTTTGAACTTAAGTGATAATATATATAAGGTCTTATAAGAAATGTTTACGAATCATAATCAACATAAACTAATATAGTTATACTTATATGTGATATATTTTAATGTAGGGTGTAAGGTATCCCAGAATTTGCTTTGTGTCTGGTAGCTGTCAAATATATCTGACAGTCACCTTTTTGGCAAATCTTCCCGCTCACGACCGGCTTCAGGCAGGGCCGCCGCTTCACACGCCGCAAAGCCCAATCGCCGCCCCCGAAGAACAGGGCGTGTGTGGGTGGGCGGAAATATTTCGGAAAAAAAACAACTATTTGTGGCCGGTTAGCAGCTTCTTATAGGTTTTCTTACTTATCATCTAACGAGTTCCATAAAAATATTCCTCACAAGGATTTCATACCAGGCGGAACGTGATGAGCCTCCACTTACAATAACACCAGGAAATTATTCATGACCAACTCAGCTATGTTTATAGATAGCATTGTGTCAGAATTTATCCTGAATAATTATAGCCCAAGTTAAACTGATTATAAAGTCGGCGATCTCAAAGGGCTGTAACGAATAACCTGAGTTTGTTTATGTTGCTAAATATATTTTATGAAATGGAAATCATACGTAAAATTAAAGTTCAGTTTCTTGTTCGAAAATTGTGAATCTTATCTATAAACAATCATTTCTCAATAGAAACCTATAAAATATAAATTAAACGGGTACTGTGTATAGTTGAAATAAAGGGATACTTACTACATCATAAAGCTCCTACTATCCATCAAAAACTATATTCTGCAGAAATTTGTATTAAACTAAAATCATATTAATTTTAACTGTATGATTAAAAAATGCTTCAGATTTTTAATCCCATATTAAAAAGCCATAAGAAAACCCATTTTCCTAAGAGAGCCCTTATAATATATCATTAAATAGGTTTTAGTGGTAAATGTCCTGAGAAGACTAGCCATTTTGATCAGTTCTTATAATCTATGCTGTACCTACAAATTTATGTTAGGACCTAACCTAATAACAATAATAGTCTTATTAGAGGTTATAATATATCTTTCTTTCGTTGAACTAAATTTGTGTACCCGTTAACCTAACTAACACCTAATCTATAACCTAATATAACCTAACCTAACCTAATAACATATAATTAACTAAATCCTAACCTAATACTACTAAACCTATAGCCAACCAAACCTACCAAACCTAACCTCTCTGAACAATCATTTAAAGTTACCATAACGTAATGTCCAACTATAGGTCTATATACCCTAAACATATCCCCAAAGCATTTCTCTCTATTTTGTTGAGGTTAGATCAAAATTTTTTCATAGTTTTTGAATTCAACAAAAGATATTTATTGGTGACCTTGAGACCCCGCAATTCCGCATACGTCCTCCTCATAAAGTTTAGTTTGGAGGTTGAATATGGTGATAACAGCTCCAGCGACAGTACCATAATAGCTTTGACTACATCTAATATATAATTGACTCTACATCCACTCTTTATTTTTATTATTATATAATACGACCTATATATGTAAAATTATTATAACTAAAATAGGGATATAAATTATAAATATATATCCACTAGTAATTACTTCTAACTATAAAACTTTGCTTAACGCAAACTAATTTAACTTATACCCACCAAAATATTAACCAAAATCAAAATAAATCTACTAAGTTAAAAATATAATTTTGATAATTAATACATACTATATATATAATAATATAATATATAATACATGACACATAGATAAATTAAATGAAACTATTAATAGTACATAATATATTATATTATATATTATTGAACTATACTTTATTTATATATATATATATTATTATTATATGTATGTAATAAGCTAACTCAAATAGTACTTACATAGTTAATAAAAATATTAGGGTAAATTAAAATATGTTAGAATAAAAAAATATACTTATTTAAAATATAAAATAGATTAAATAAAAAGAATATAAAAGAATTAAAATATTAAGATACACCAAAAAAATAATTATATATTCAATAATATATAAACTATATAATAACTATATATATTTTATAATAATATATATATAATAATATATACTGATCCTATACTTTTTATATTCTCTATACCTTCAGTCACGACCTATTAATTATTATTTTTTGATATAACCTTATTAATAAAACGATATAATTCTTATTGCTTTCAAATGTGAATAGGTGACTGTGCAAAAGTATAAATAGATATCTCGTATTGGAAACCATCCTTTCTATTTTTTATAGTTTTGAAGATTCTCAAAATAAATCTATTTTTTTGTATGATACAAATAAAGTGTATATTGATTAAGTATATATATATAGTTAAGTAATATTTATAGGTAAATTTTATAACTAAAATAATATGCTTCTATATATTTTCGATTCATAGTAAAGTGTAAATATAAAACATAAATAAAAAGATAACAGTAATTAATTATTACTGTATATATATATATATTAAATACTATAAGGATGATAATAGCCTATTCATTACTTTAATATTATATGGTATGAGCTTATCATAAATATAATTTTACTTATATTTAAAAAATTATATATATATATATTTAATAATTAGTACGCTTAATAGATATAAATATATAATTGAATAGATAATAATATCGAATATTAAGTATACAGTAGATCTCACATAATATCCACATTATTTCTCAATAGATAAAATACTACGAAGTTAGTAAAACTTCTTATCAATCATAGTAATAAGAATATATATATAATAAACAATAGTTTATCTGTAAGTATAATTATTGGTTGAAATACTAGCAACCAATTATAATTTTAATATGAGTATATATTCCGATAAGGATAATACCTGTATATTCTAAATAATAATATTAAAAAAAATATAAATAAATTAAAATACATATCATCTTCGATAGATTAATACTTACTATAGTTACTATATAGAGTGGAATAAAAGAATATAATAATCATTTTTATGTTATGGAAGAGTTTTTTAATGTATCAATGTATGGAATATGTGTGATATAAAATAATATATAATCATATAAAATAAAAATTGGCTATTTTTATTTATTAGTGAAGTGTTAAACCAATCTGTAAATTGTATTCTATTTAGTATCATTTATGATTATAGATTATTATAATAAGAGTTTTATCATTTTAATAAAATTAGTACCAAATATAATATATAGTATAATTTGTAAAATTAAGGTTATTCCATCTTTCTGGCAAAGTACTAACATGATGTCTGGGCTCTATACTTGGCATCACGATCGCTAGTTTTGTAAAAGCACACACGGTATATTAAATTAACATGTATGCGGCATTACGGTTATGTTCCATTGTAGTCCAACAATATAAGCTGTGACTGTGTGGATTCGTGTAATATCAATAGCTCATAAAACCATCCATCAGAAGATCGACATACCCCTCCACCGAATGAATCACCAAAGAACGGCAGGACATAGCCTGTGGGATTGAGACGCGTAGCATCAACCTCAGCCCTACACGTGCACGGCTGTAGTTGTGTACAGTGGACAGTTTGGTAATAAATATGGAGGTGATTAATTAATGATATATAACGGTGTAGCATTAGGTAGGCCCGAAGTCGAACTCTGCACCCCGGTACTCAAAAAATAAATAATTAAATTATATCATAAAAATTAATAATATATTAGATATAGTTTTTAAATAAGTTTTAATTATATTATATTAAGCTTTTATTTCAACCTAACTTTTGAATAAGATAATTCACGTGAGAATAATGAGCTTAATGAGCAATTAATACCTATATAAAAATAGGAAAATAAGTTCTTAAAATAGGTAATAATTTTTTTTTGAAACTATATACTTTACTATGTAGATTTGTAGGGAGTGAAAATCGGCAATTAAATATTTAATAGATATTTAATATAAAATTCATGTATATCTCATATATAATTACATAATAAATTAATTATATCATATCTAGTATATTAATATAAATAAGATATATATATATATTATATATATTAACTATTTTTCGTATTCCCTCACTTGTAATGAAAACAAATATAGAAAATATACTAAATTTGAGAATTCGTTGCAAGTCTTTGTTATTATTAATGATATGTATAATTACAATCTGTGCTATTTATAAGTAGCACATTTATATTACACTTACATTGAAATATAATATTATATATTGTACATATTATATATAATATTTATATATATATAGATATATGAATATATAGTAAACGATAATTAAATGAATAATTATTATATATTAATTAAAAATATAAGTTAAATAATAAGTAATTATTTATCATTTTTATAACTTGTTGATAATTTTAATGGATGATAATTATTTAGGATATTAAGATAATTTAAATAGATAATGTACTTAAAGGAATGATTTAATTATTTTAACGGAATAATAATATTTATAAGAAAAATTCATTATATAAAGATATAATATTTTAAATATATTATGTACATATATATAGTATATTATATTATATATATATTATATACTATATATATACTAATATTGTATATTCAATATTTAATATATTATATACTATAATTATATATTATTAATAATATATATATATATTAATATAATATATATGTTTAGACATGCAAACATTTCACATTATAATATATATATAATATTATATATATATATATATATAAATATATATATTATTAATATATAAATAATATATATATTATCATTAATATAATAATATATCTTAATATATATATGAATCATATAATTAATGAATATATCTTAATTAAATATAACAATATATTATAATACTCTATTTATATATATTATACTTTTGATTTAATACTAATATATTAATACAGATAATATACTGCATATAAATAAAATAATATCTAAACGGTATCAGAATAAATATGTTTATTAATCTTCAAATACAATAGATAAATTTCTATAATATATATATATTTTATATATATATATAATATATATATATATACTATATATATATATATTAATATACATTTTATTAGAATTAGCATATATATTAAACTACTCCTAGTATACGAGTCTATATATATATAGTTACATTCTCTTTACTAATAATGATATATTTAATAATAAAATATATGAGATATATATAACGATGATATAATATATATATATAATTGAATTAAATTATTAATAATGTATAAATGGGGTATTCTAACTCATACCTAACTCATATAGTGCCTAATTATCTCAGTAGAGTATTAATGATGATACTTATTATAAAATATATATGCGGTATATTATATATAATAAATATATAATATTATATATATATATAATACTATTATAACCATTTAATAATATATATTAATTTTATGTTCAGTATTTATAATAAATATATAGTAAATAAATAATTTAATTTTATATAATATTTCTATAATCTGATAAAAAATAATAATATAATATTAATAGAAACATTAAAATTAAATATTATAATAATTTTATATATAAGGTAATAATAATTAATGATATATCTATATATTTATATAATTATTATATATTATTTAATATATAATAGATATAAATATTGAGTAATAATATTAATATAATAACCATAATATAATATATTAATAGATTAATATATATATGTCAGGTTATTTATTGATGAAGACACGCAGTCATGATACATAGTCTTTGTACCTCTTATGATAAAATAATAATATATATATATAGCGAGTGCGAGCGCTACATTAAACTCTTTTTAATACAATTCAAATTTATATAATTTATACATTAAACTTATATACACATATAGAAGAAGCAGCCAATAAAAATATTGAATTAATTATTAATACTATATATTATATATATATATTAATATAAAACTAATAAATACTTAATATTTTGAGTTTATTTTTTGAATGGTATTATTGTTATTGCCACTCACGTACCACCATAGCTATTTATATACGTGGGGTCCCCAAAATTCAATATTATGCTCACTAAATCATGACGTTCTATGGTAATCCGGGGAGTGTAATATTGGTATGGTTCTGCATGTAGGGATGAAATATAAGTTTGTGGTTGTGAAATACGTTCCATCTAAGGGTGATGTTATGTGTGAGCTGGAGTATGGGGTGTATAATTAAACTAATTCTTATAATTTTATTAAATTTAGGGAGTATGAAGTTTTTTAGATATACTATTTCATACGTATATATATATATATATATATTACTAAATTATTAATATATATATATTATAGGTGTGTGAGGTAAAGGTATATAATAAAAATCCCCATCAATTGAGGCTATTAATTATTATTAATACGGTGTAATAATCAGGTATATATATATATGTAATAATAAAAGGAATATGTAGTAACTTACGTAATATATATAATATATATTAATATATATATTATATATATATTGAAGTATATTATATTATAGTATATCACTAATAATATCATTAATATTAATACCAGATTATATCAGAGTAGATATATATTTGTTTCCACCGGATATTATATTTATTTTTATAAATTATTTTATGTTACTATTATGTTTTATAACATTCTTTACATACAGTCACCTACAAATAATCATTATATATGATTACCAGCATCCTTATATTAAGTAAAGCAATAACTAATATATATTATATCTATTATATATACATATATATATATTATTAATTGAAGTATTTAAATATCATATTTATATTATATGTTAATTATCTCACTTTTTACCCAGCTTATATGTTAAGTAATGAATACATGTTTGTATATATGTTATATGATTTTTACTTGATAAGAGTGCGTAATGTAGGATTTATTCAGATATACTGACACTTCAAACCAGAGTAATGGTTTTCTGTCTCTGCTCTGTTCAGTTATATAAATTTAGTATTCATAAAGAGTATTCACTTTCTCCCCCCTTCCCCCATATTCAAAAATTTTTTTTTCTAAGAAACTAAACATAAGTGACTTTTAAGCGCGTTTAGTGAAGGAAACGAAACAA
This sequence comes from Trachelipus rathkii, assembly GCA_015478945.1. Classification (NCBI taxonomy): domain Eukaryota; kingdom Metazoa; phylum Arthropoda; class Malacostraca; order Isopoda; family Trachelipodidae; genus Trachelipus; species Trachelipus rathkii. The sequence goes on from JABUQX010096251.1 coordinate 45,592, forward strand.
TCCTTTTAAGAAAGATCATGAGAAGAGAATTTTCAAGAGTAATAAATGGTAGAGGAACCATACAAATGTGGAAATAAGATAAAGTTATATTTAAAATTATATCTAGCAGTTGCATAATGGAACTGCATTTTTGAAGCATTGAAAACATTTATGTTTTTTACTGCCTTAACTTAAAATTAAGGTTATTATCGAGTAAATCCTGATCTTTGACTAAACCAATTCAGTTGTTGACAGGATATATTTTTAAATATTTTTTCATATTAACATTGTCGCTGATAATATAGTTTATACGTTTATGTTATCAGGTGAAGAAAGAATGGCAATAGTAATCTAATTGATCTGGCATATAAATGTTAAATAATGATTTCACACAACTATTAAAGTTGTTTTACGAATATAGTAACTTTTTTCTCTTTTTTTATAAAATGCATAATTGGTTTGCATATATTTCACAACAAAAAATCAGAAGTAGCATGAGTATATCACGTGATTCGCTTTCAAATCGCGAGGTATATCTATTAGTCACACTACACCTGCGATACAGTTTGTCTCGAAGACCCCCTAAATTCGAGGTACAATTAAATCGGATATTTTATATTATATGGTTAATATCTGAATGGGAACTAAATTTCATATTTTTTCTACTTTATAAATATTATTTTCAAACCTAAATATTATAAAATAATCAATATTTAGGAAAAAAATCTAAATTATATATAGGCAAAATATTTAATACAATATAAAGTAAATATACAAATTAAAAAACAAAAAAAATATAGAGAATAAATAATAATTAATATTAACTCCATTGAAGATTTCTATACTTTATTTAACATTAATTATGTTCACGTCTTATTGCGGTTTCCTATGGTGATGATTCGATAATATTCTTATTATTCCTATAATGATAAAAAATATATATTATTTAGTAATTAAATCTATTTTTAAATCTTGGATAATGAAAAGCTGAAACTGTTATTATTTGTCTTCTTTTAAATACAGTTATGAATGTATATTTTATAAGGACACTATTATATTATTTCATATATATATATATATATATTATATAGGGTATATATATATATTAATTGATTAAAAATTATATAAGATATGAATATAATATAATACAAAAATATATTAATATATATAGTTCTATATACTTAATATTAGATTAATGGGAGGATTGGAATTATTAGTAGTAAGATAATTCATGTATTATAGTATTAAGGATAAGGAAGTGCTGATATAGATTGTTTGCCGGAATAAATATAGTACTACCAAATAGTTACTTCATATATTCTTTATTGGGAATCTTATATTTGTTTTTTATGTAGCTATATATTATATATATATATTATATATATATATATATATAATATATATATATATATATTATATATATATAATATTATATAACGATATATATACCTAATAATATAGGTATATCAACTATACGAATATAATACCAACTGATGGAGTAGCCGCCCCTTGATGTTCAGACGATCTAGTATATAGGTCTACTTCTAGGCCTGCATAGGTGGGATTAACGGTGACCATATAGGGACTTAAATTCCACCCCCTCTCGGTATGAATTAGGTCTCTGCGGATACCCATCCCACAGCTTCTGACTATTGAGATTCATTTTGCCTTGGATTTTTTTGTCGTTTGTTTTCTGGAAAAAGGTTCCTAAAAGTTCAGACCAGAATTACGTAGGTGTTCCTCAATACATCTTAGGAGGTAATATGAAATATGCGTTCCCTTCAGGTATCCAAATTACGCCCCCAATACTGGACTTAAATGAGTGCCTCTCTCTTTTGGAAGGGAACAGGGTAAATACTCCATTTCCTTAGCCGAAAGGAGCTACTCTTGCTAGTTCAGACCAGCCACACCCTCTCCCGTATAAAGTTAGAACCTAAGGAAAACATATTTACTGAATACACAGCTGGCACTCAGTAAAAAAACTAGCATCCTATAATACTAGCAAAAACTCCAATAAATGTTACGTGTAAGAACTGTTCTGTAATATTACATTTTATAATTATGATTATATTTAAGTACATTTATGGTTAAAATTGAATATATAAGTATTATATAACTAATTGTTTTATAAAGAAAAAAATAAACTCATCCTACATCAAATGCAACTAGGTATTATTTTATATTGCCAAGACATGTTAACTGTTATTTTATAATTTAAATTATATTTAAAATATTAACATTAATTAAATTACTTATTAATAAATTTATAATATTATAAATTTATTAGAGTTATTATATAAAATAAAAAACAATATAATCTATGATCACTCAAAATATATATCGTTATACTATTATTACAATATTATATTAATACTAATTAATTTAATATATATTATATATATATATATAATATTATATATATACTATAATATATATATATAGTATATATATCACGGGAAAAAGTTATTAAACCATAAGCTTACTTCAATGCTTACTTTTTGTGGTATAACTTAAATAATCAACGTACTATTTATGATATATAACCTTATATTATTTGCTACTGTATACTACTGTTGTTAACTAATACAAAATAAAAAACGATAATGTCACTGCTAAAAAAAAATACCTTAAACTATCATATTATACTTTTCGTGAATGGTACTAATATATTTAAACATTGACATCTTGTAAAATTCATTTTCTATTTAAACTTACACTGTGACATACTACCATTACTTTCTAATCACCCCCACCCCCATAAAATAAAACGCTGAAAATGAATTTCATTAACTCAGTTGTGAAATCCGATAGTTTATTTTATATATAGTGATACCTATAAACTTATAGTGTTATGCCAACTTCAAAATAATTAATGAGAATAATATAATATAAATAAGGAAGATTTTTACTTAAAAAATATAATATAAAAAAGTACTATATTAAATATTTGTATTATAAATTATGTATATTTTTTTGAAAAAAAGCAATTAAATAAACATATAAATAATAAATATTAAATATATATAAACTAATTATATGACAGCGTAAATAAGGTAAATTAGCTATTGTACTAGTTTATTCTCAAGACATTGATTTTTACCTTAAAACTAAATACACGGAGAGACAATATAATAATAAAACACCTATTAAATAATTAAATATAAAAGATTAAAACAATATTAAAAAACAGACATTAGTATCTAAAAATTTCTTTTAATGACATAATATTATATACAGTTATAAGCAATTAGAATACGCACTATATGGTAAGATATCTTATTTGTACAAAATCATTCATACATATATAATACTAATAGAAAAATATAATTAAAAATATCAAACTTAAAATTTGCATTACGGTTCTTTATTGAGCTAAAACGGCAATAACGGTTTTGTGAATTCTTATAAGTGTATTGAAAATAATCTAAAGTGGATCATGAGCAATGTAAACAAAAATTATAAGATTCGTTGATTTATACAACTGACACTAATTGTCACAAAAGTGAGTTTTAGGAGACTTTTAACTTGATAACAGTACTTACATCTGATATTTTGTATTATTAAATGCGCGCGCTCATATTAAAATCCAACTAGATAATGCGAACTAGCGACTGAGTCTTATAAATTTAGAAGGAGAACAATAGATCCTACATATCCTTTGCATATATTTATTTTAACTCATGGTTTTCAATTACTGCAGTATTAAAAATTACATTAGTATTCAACTTAGGTTGTTGAAGTATTTCTTGTAGCTTTTATTAGATTAAACTTAGGTTGTTAAAGCTTTTCTTGTAGCTTTCTTAAATTAAGAGGTTGTATATAATATATAAATATAAATATTATATTATATTATTTTTGACTAAAAACATGAATTAACATAAAATATAGTTAATAATAATTTATTGATAATATAAAAATATATTTTTAAATATATATATAAACTAGCCAAAATACCTTTAATTCATTATCACCCAACTTGACTTGTTGAGAAGCACCAAAGGAAACTTTGACGTGACGGTTTCACACATCAACTTGTCACGTCAAAGTTTCCTATAGTGCCTCTTCAATTTTGTTCTTCATCTTCATCTGATTTGAAAATGTGGTTTTAAAGATTCTTTGAACCTGAAAAATGTTTCTTCATTTTCATTATTAAAGAGAATGAAGAAACATTTTTCAGATTCACAAATCCCTTTGTTCTTTGAGAACTTGATTTTTCTGAATCTTCATTGGATTCTTGGATTAAATTATGAAATCATTGTTGACCTGCTCTTCATCAAGCAAACATTCAATATAAAATTCTCTCTCCTACGTTTCACATGCCTTATAATCTAATATATCAATTTTAATGCTTCTGGTACATTAAAATTTAATTAATTAGCAGAGAAAATTTTGTAATAATAATAATAATAATTTTATTATTATTTTACACT
>JABUQX010096252.1:0-2500 GCA_015478945.1 Trachelipus rathkii
AAAGAGAAGAGATATGATCAGTCGAGAATAAAATCGGAAAGATTTAAAATGAGAGGCAATTCCAGAAGTAAAAGTGGAGGTAGAATTGATATGAGTTAAGAATGAAGGGTCGAGTCATTCGGAATATCGAGTGGATTAGAGTTAGAGGTGCAGGTGAGAAGATCATTAAGAAAGGTAGGAATATGAAGTACGAGATCAAGACAAGTAGGAACACCAACTATTGACAAAGAGAAGAAGTCGCCCCCATCACAACAGCCGATATTGAGCGATTTGAAAGAAAGCTAGATATAAGAAAGCAAAAGAAAGGAGGAAACCCAAAGAGGGAAGCTTGGAGAGCAAGTGACGCGTGCCATACTCGGTCAATGCTTTGGGAATAGTGTCAAGCGCCTGACCACCAAGTCTCCCGTAGTTCTGAAGAGCGAAAATAACCATAAATCTGGTTTGATAATGGAATGTATATCGCCAGTAGATGATCTCGTGCAGCGAACGCCGTACTGGCGATCGGAGTGATTTTCCAGATGATCTAAGAAGTGAGCTTGAGAAGGGTTTCAAGATCTTAAGATAGAAACAAGTGAGAAGCTACCAGGGCGTGAGTAGAAGGATCAGAGCGCTTTCCTTTTTTGGAATAGGTTGGACATAGGCGCGCGCCTTTGTCCAACACTGAGGGAGGAAAGTGCTAGTATTCGAGGCGAGACAAAGGAATACTAGTTGAGCTAAGGGGTCGACGAGATAACGCATGTTCACGTTTTGAGAGAAATTAGCGAGACCGACAATGAATCAGATCGTACACTAAGAGGAGGAAAGGAAAGACTTACAGAGTGCTAAGATGAAAGATTTTGTCAGTAGGTAGAACCAAGGAGGCTTTACTCACTTATTCCGTTTGAGAAACCAGCTTTGCTCGTCGAAGAGTATCCCTGCAACGTATTTCCTAGCTGAATGAAAATTACGAGAGTGATAGGAGAACGACAAAAATTTTCCACTCTCGATAGGCACTCGTCTCTAGCCTGAATGGCCCGAGAAAAGCACGATCGAGCCATTGTTTATCAGTGCAAGAAAGATATAAATATTGTATGTAATGAACGAGGAAAAAAAAATATTTATCCTTTAAGGATTTCGCTTTCCCTTCCCATAACGATTACAGCTCCCATCCTTATTTTTTAAATCTTTATACATCCATCAATTAATCTTATTGAGGTAGTCAATTTGCTATCATCTGCAAACTCTGAAACCTTACATTTAAGTACCTGGTCTAAATATTCTTATACATGTTATGAGGAAAGCCACTTGACCTAAGAAATCGTTAACGGACCTACAAACATGTCCTCATTCCATTAATAAAATACTTCATTTTCAGTTGATTAACTATATTATTATATTTTTATTAGCATTCTTAAATTATTATTATGACATCTCATTCTGACAATTATTATATTAGCAATTTACTCTTAATAGTTAGTTATTATTATTATTTTATTATTATTATTATATTATTAATATTATTATTATTATTAATTATTATTAATACTATAATTATTATTATTATATTATTATTATTATTATTATTATATTACATTATTATTATTATTGAGACTGTAAGGAATCAAAAATTTTGATCGCCTAAATAATTTCGGAGGGTTGAACCCCTGAACCCTCCTGTCTGCAAGCCTTATATTATATAATACAATATATATATATATATATAATATATATAGTATTATATATATATATATAATTATATATTATTATATATATAATAATATATAGTATATATATATATATATATAATATATATATATATTAGTATAACTTGGTTATTGGTTAGTGATATTATTTGGGTAGAGGTAGTGGTTTATGATGGATTGTTTATATTATTATATTGTGTCAGATCAACCTTGTCCCCGCTCGAGCGGGTATGTGCGTACAGCTCGTTCCCTCATTCAACCCCCTCTCAATCCGCCCTCATGGCCCATATGGTGGTACTGTTTCAGTTGGCTACGGTTCCTCGCACCGCCGTTACTTCGTATCCTTCGGCCAAACTATATCACGGTTTGCTTATCCTGCTGGGCTTGCCGGTGTCCTTCTCTCCATCCTCCCTCCTCCACATCTCCTTATTCCATCCATCCACCTCTTTCTCTTGGTCTCCCCCTTTCTCTCCTTCCTATCCCTTCCGCCCTCCCAACTCTTCTACCACTGCTCTGTTCCTCCATTCTCACTAAATGCCCATACCATCTTAACAATCCCTTCTCCGCTCTTCCCACCAGACCATCCTTCAATCACATCTCTCCCTCACCAACCTATTCCTAATCTCTCCCTTCTACTGACCCCACAAACCGCTCTCAATCCCCTTATCCAATATACTTCAACTTTTTCTGGACCGGCATTCAACCCCCCACAGTTTCACACCCGTACAATATCCGCTGGTACATCAGATTTCTCGAAACATACTACTTGACTTTCTGTGATAGATCCCCCCTTTCCATATTTCTCTGCAGACCACTCA
>JABUQX010096252.1:7500-21684 GCA_015478945.1 Trachelipus rathkii
ATATATCTATATATATATATATATATATATATAATATATATATATAATATATATATAATATATATATATATTATATATATATATATATATATATATATATCTATAGCGGTCAAAGGCGCGGGTGACCAGGCCCGCCTCTTTAGGAGGGTGATTCGGTCCACTCGTAAATAAAATAAAAAATAATAAAAAAAAAAAAAAAAATTCGCTTCTTCGCCCTTGGATGAGGTAGTACTTCAAGTTTTATTTAGATCATAATTAATTCTAGAAGTTTTTAATATTTTTAAAAATGTTAGGAATTAGGTCAATGAAGATTTCCTTCTAATAGAATTTCACTTTAGAAAGATGTGAGTTTTTTTAACTTTCTTATATTAAATGAAAAATTGTGGATCGATTTTAATTATTTTTTCAGTGGATAAACTCGAGTATGTTAGCTTTAAACTGCAAAGTTAAATTTGATCCACAGCAGTATTAGTGGCAAAAAAACGGGGGCCAACCTTGTCCCGATTCACAACCGCCGTAAAAATTGATGGAGGGGTGCTCGGACCACCATTGCTGTTCGAATTTTACGTATTATTATTGACATTTTTCATTACGTATAATTAATTTAAATGTAATAAAAGTTACTTACTTAAGTGAAAATTTTTTAAAAAATGAAATTTTAATAAAAAAAACGAGTTCAAAACAACGTGTCAAAATTTTTGGGCGAGAGGGTGAATCGGACCAACCTTATTTATATTCGTTTTATTTATCATTATTGACATTTTATTACTTATTACGAAATTTAATATATAAATTATAATTAAGTAAAATAAAAAAATAAATGAAAATTATGAGTTAAAGACGAATTTAAACAGATGGTCCGAGTTCACTCCCATTAAAAAACAATGGTGGTCACGCTTTCAATCACCCTCCAGGACGGGCTAACTCGCGTTTATTCAAACTTTAATAAAACTTTTTATTATTAGAAATTACATTATTATTTTTTGTGTGCTTATGCCCGACTTGGTGCCGCTGTGAATTTACAAAAAAAAAAATTCAAAAAGTGCATCACATGGGGAGAGGTCGGGAGACCAGACGTTATACCTAACAGTGGTCCACGTCCACCCCGCCCGATCGCTATACATATATAATTGCGTCGTAGTATTATTAAAAGAAAAAATTATTTTATTACTACTTTATTATTATTTTATTTAGCTAATTATTATTTTATTATCACAAAATTCGTTTATGAAATTTTTTATTTTTTTTTTTAATTTATGTAGCTAAACGTAAATTTGGTCGAACAGTTGAATTATTAAAAATTGTTCAAAATTATTGATTATCGGAAAAATATTAATGCAATCAATATATAAAAAATCGGAACAAAGCATCCATAGCGATATCCCTAAAAAAAATGAGAAAATTAGCCGCTTAAAAAATTTTTAGAACTTTATTTTTTATATTTTTCTTTAAAATATATGCGCAAAATACACGAAAATTTGTAAAAAAAAACTTCATATAATTTTTTAAAACCATTTTTGTAAATGAAATGTTTATAATTTTAATATACTATGTATGTGAACTCAAGTCAGTATTACTAAACAATTACAGTTTTAACATATTGGCGACGCTGTAACTTTTTTTCCTAAAGAAAGCGACAATTTTTGTTTTCACTATTCTTCATTATTTTTTTTAAGTCGATCCTGTGATTTTCATAAAAATCGGGGGTGACAACCCTCTGGGTAACAATAACCAAGAATTATTATTACTAGAAATTAATATTATCTTCATCTCTTTTTGCAATTTTAATATTAACTATCTCTCACTATTATCATCTCTATTATTATTGCCATTTGTTGTAGACAACATTTTTTCTTTTCTTCCCCACATTTTCTCCAAGATATATTTGACTTCTTCTATATTGTGAGGTTCAAATAGCCATCTCCCAACAACCTCGTTTAGGTCTTCTGCTTGCGGTCTTTGGAGTTCATTAACTACTGTCTAAGGATCTTCATATCTGGGAGTATACAAATGAAGTGTTTGTCAAGTTTGGTCTTCGACTCCACATAGTCACAGTTGATTTCGCCATTTGAAAACCTGTTTCTCCATTTTAGGTTTAAAGTATAGGATCTGTCCCTGAAAAGTACCTTGTTACCTTGTTGAATTTTCCGTGCTCCTCATCAACTAGGATATTGGCCCGTGCAAAAAGTCGGGATAATAAGGATGGAGATGCTTAAGCACAGTCAAATTTTTTTATACACAAAAATTCCTTCACTCTCACCGGCTTGCTCGTTACGTGCAGAGCACACACTGTATCAAAACAAACACTGCACTTTTATATAGTGGAGAATACTTGACACTCCCTCAAAAAATGAAGAATATAATTTCCAGGAAACAAAGATGAGAGTAAAGTATTTATATCAAATGATACCTTCAATTCTTGACACCTGAAAAGTATCACAGAGCATAATAAATAAGTAAAAACCCTTTAAGTTGAGGTTGCAGCAAACAACACAAATTTACACATGGAGCCGGGAAACAGATGTTGAAACCGCCCGCCTTCAACAGGGCGTGCGGTCACTTTTAATAATATTTACCAAAAAATCTGTTACTTTTAATAATAATGTAGAAATTATAGAGTTAAACACCCAATGTTATTGTAATATTAAATGATGCTGATATTACAAATGGTCATGTGGACTCGGAAAAATTAATTATTTTAATAATAATTTTATACATGACTGCTGTATTTATTTCAATAAGGTAGATGTAAATAACTGTAAAATTGAATTCAATTTCCTAGCAAAGTCTCCAAAAAATATTTCAAACGATCTGCCATTGCAAAGCCATGTGAACAACTCCGTAGTTTTGTGGCCATTGAGTGAGGGTGTGCTTCTTTTTGCTCTCCCATTTTACTACTATAATCTGTGTATTTGCAAGTGCATTTAGTTAACAAATTAGTGTTATGTATTTAACTGTGGATTTTAGAAATTTGTGTACTTATTATTGTGATTATATCTGTTATTAATTTAATTTAGTTGAGTATTGGACTCAGTCAGTGTTTGATAGGTTAACCCTAGGCTAGAGTAGTTAAGAGATTTCCTGTATATGTGTTATTTTTGCTTTATTTGAATTATCAAATAGTTTTTCTGTATTTAACTGCAATCTTTAACAATTGTTATATTATTTTTGTGATAGTTTAAATTAAATTAAGTTTACCAGAGCCATAGCCTAAATTAGGCCTATTTTATAATTTTTAGAACATAAGAAGAACATAAGAAATATAGGGACAGTAAGAAGCCACATGGGCCTATCGAGACTGGCCCAGTCAACCCACTAACCAAACATGATCTCATGCAAATCCACAAAGCACTGTAGCGGATTTTCCTTTACTAAAAAAATCTAAACTACAATAATTTGAATCAAGAAGGAGTGAGGCTGCCTTCCAGGATAAATATAGGGGATATCAATGAAAAACACATACACCTTAAATTTATTACTCAAAAAGATATAGTATCCCAATACTACGTAATAATTACAAAGAATACACACAGTATCCTCCCGATACCACTTACTACTTACTACAAATAATACACACAGTATTACAATACCAATGATTAAAGTATACCGCTACCAATTACTCCAATGTACAATATACTACAAGGTTAACTACTATACAAGTAACCAATACCTACAACATATAAAAATCATAGACATAAAAATCATAGGAAAAAATATTAAATAATGTAATAAACGATATTCAAATAAAATTGTACTAAATATGCGAAATAATTGTCAATTATGAAAAATTGTTCCTAAGTTTTGGGTTTACCAAATATGGTGCCTTTTTAATTGTTTCTAGGTTTAATGTTTACCACTTTAAGGCACCTATATTATATTTTGGTACCACTTTTATTTATTATAGTTTTCTCACGTATTATGGTACCGGTTATGGTACCTACACTCTTTGCGTGTTACCTTTGAATGTTTTTCTAGTTTAGGTTTCACACAATTTATTTAAGTTTTAATTTTCAAACTTCCAAATGTTTTTCTAATTTTCAAAAGAACTGTTTTCTTTTTTTCAATACTCTTTGTAATTTCCTCGTTATGTTTCTTTTTAAATTTTCCGTTATATTTTCCAAATTTTCTGTTATATTTTCCAAATTTCGATCTTTTACTTTTGGTTCCAAATGTCAATCTTTAATCTATATAGTACCACCGGCACTATAGTCATATTTTTGGTGTACCTCACCGTTAAATTCAGTTGGTACCCATTGTGGTGAGCTGACTGTAAAAGTTTTTTTTGTATCATATTATATGTATTGCTTATTATTATTGTTTGCAGAGAGAGAAAGAGAGAGGGAGAGAGAGAGAACGAAAGATGATTAGGTTGATAGATTGTGGAAGTAAAATGAGTGCAAAGTGCAGGGTGGTGGCCAGACAGCCATCAGCATAAACATCCTGATTCCCCACCCTCCTTTCCTTCAGGTCTTTCTTACCTATAGGTTCTAAACTTTCCGTCCACACGCTCGTCTGGCATAACTTTAGTTGAAAGTGAATGATTGTTGGGTTTTTCTATTTTCATTTTCTTAATAATTATTTATATATTTATCTTTTCTTCTTCAGTAATATATATTATTTTTTTATAACATTATTTCCACACTGTGCTTATATGACTGAGGACTAAGATTACTTAATTTGGATTAAGGATGTATTTTTTATTTGATAATTTATTATTATTGTTATTGTTATTAATATTTACTTTCGATATTACTATTATTATTTATTATTATTAGTATTATATTATTATGATTATTATTATATATTATTATTATTATTATATTATTATTATTATTATTTATTAGTATTATTAATTATTATTATTATTATATTATTATTATTATTATAAATCGGTAACTTTTACTATTAATATTTTGATTATTACTATACTTCTATAACTAATTATTTAATTATTATATTATTATTATTATTATTATATTATTATTATTATTATTATTATTATTATTATTATTATCATTATTATTATTATTAGATTAGATTATTATTATTATTATTATTATAACTTATTACAATTAGATTTTATATTATTATTATATTATTAATAATATTATTATTATTATTATTATTATTATTGATTATTATTATTAGTTATTATGTATTATTTATTATTATTTGCTTTTTTTTATGAATATATATGCTATTATTCATAGTTTTTATATTATGTTATTTTTGGCACTGCATAAAAATGAATGTTTATGGATGGTGTTTTTTTCTTCCAGTTGTATTGCTGGAAAAAAAACTGGAACGAAACCCGTCCAAGTTTTTTTTGCTTTGGCTAGCAGAGAATTGTTTCGTTTCCCCTGATGGTTTCTCGGATTGACTGCCTAGAGTTTTCTGATCGACGGAAGCTTCCTATAATTGTTTTGGTATTGGTTTCCCTTAACTGAAGGAAGTTGGATTGGTTTCCCTAAAACTGATATTTCCCGCAGAAAATCTTCCCTTACCCATTTATCCCTGAAAAAGTATCCCTGATACCAATACCCTTAAAAACCACTACCCCGAAACCCAGAAATTATTCCCTGAACAATACCCTTACACACTACCCGAAACAGAAATTATCCCTGACCAATCCCTGAAAAATTTACCAAGAGGGCACTGAGAGTTGAAACCCTTGAAATTCCACCAAAAGACAACCCCTTTAATAAATCCCTAAAAACCACCATCATGGCGACCCCAAAAAATAAACATTATTTGTGTAATATTGTAAATATTATTTGGTTGATAACATTGTTTTGTTTAATAAGGATTATATTTGAAAAAAAATCATTGCCCTGTAACTTTGGCTTCTGATTTTTTATTTATTGTGATTTGAATATTAATTATTATTTATAAACGTTTTGTTTTTTTTTATATTTGAAATTTGATTTTATTTATTGTGATTTGTGTATCTTGTATTTATTATTTATAAACCTATTGTTTTGGTAGATATTGTAAATCTTAAGTAATTAATACTTTTTGTTTGGACTATTTTTTGAATTATTTATTACTTACTAACCTATGTTTTTTTGATTGTATATATTTTTTCTGACTAACGCTTGGACTAATTTGACAAACTTTCTGAATAAAGAAAGACGGACAGACTGCGTTTATTATCTTTTTTTTGTTCTTTAATAAACTTATAAAACTGTGTGTGTGTTTTCTTTGTTGCTCCTTCATTTTCCCGACCAAATTTATGACGCCCACTCCTTTATACTCTTTGTGGTTTTTTTTAAAACAACTACACCATGTACAAAGTCTCTTTCGCAATCCACAAGGAATTCCAAAAAATGGGAGCCACAAAAAAATCCAGTAGTGAGAACCAGCTTACAGAAAAATCGGCTTCAAAAGAAAGGATGAAGTCCCAAAATAACTGGAACGAGACAAAAAAAATAAACAAATTCTATCATGACATACATATAAGAAAAAAAATTAAATAAGCGTATAAGCAATTAAAAGACAAATTAAATAATCAGTAAGTGAATTAACAAAAATATTGACATTATACATTAATCATTAAGTAAATAAAATCAAAATTCAGCATTAACATCTTAAACAGTCAAAGTTAAATTATTAAACAATCTTACTTACAAAAATCAATTATTATTAAAAAATGTATCAAAAGAATCAAAAATAAAAATACAAATAACCAAAAAATGTCCTACCTGGCCAATGGTGTTGACCAGTTTTTTCTACGACGTCTACTTCCAAAGGGACCTTCACCTGAGTTCGGTTACCATTACCAGACCAACCCAATACGTCAGTCTAAGAAACAAAAAAATCGCCTATGTATAATACTAATAATAATACTAATAATAGAAAAAAATTAATAATAATAATAATAAGAGAGATATCAATAATTTAATTAAATTAAAATAATACGACAAATCATAAGTTCCCTTACCACAAAAGGATTCCACAACCACCAAAAGAACAGGTTCCAGAACAGAAAGCAAAAGAACCACAAAAACTTCACCAGACCATCTACTATTGCTATCATTCAGTATCCACAGTCCGATACTATACAACACATCAAATCATATTAAATAATTAAATAATTCCTACGGGAAGACAAAATTATATACATGAAAAATCAATTAATCGACAAATCCTACAATCATTCACATTTATTTCATTCAAAAGTGAAAGAGTGATGGATGCCGCGAAACAAGGAATAAGAAGATAATAAGGACCTGTTGAGAAAAGAAACTACTAACTACTGAGTCGTCAGAACACCCATCACTCACAGCAACACAATTATTCTCCCCCTTCATAACACCCTCATACAAGAAAAAATTAAAAATTACCCCAAAAAAATAAATATGATACAAAAAAAAATAAATAAAAAAAATAACTACCACTATGGGCAGCTCACCACAGCACCCTAGGGCTTGTCAAATTCCTGTAACTAAAATCTACCAATTTGGACCTTAGTAAAAAAAAATGATATATGAGATACCCAAAACCATCCACATGGCCTTAATAACTAAGTCATGGTCAAACTATAACTATAACATAATAACTATATAACTAAAAACCAGCCAATTTGGCTTCGTCTAAAATACTATATGATACCCAACCCATCCATATACCTATCCAACCCTTTCTTAAATGCTGCAATTGAGTCAACCCTCAACAACCTCCTGTGCCAAACCAATTCCAAATAACAACCCTATTGCTAAAGTATGCTTTCTTAATAATCAAAGATGGCATGCTTTCTTCTTAATTTTCTGTTATGCCCCCTGGTCTCCGCGTCCGGCTCTTACTATGAAGAATTTATTCGTCTCCGTTATTATCAATAGAGTAAAAATTTTGTTTGTGAACTTGTATCATGTCCCCTCTGAGAAATCGCCTTTCTATAGAAAAATTCCTAACTCCTTCAGGCTCTCCTCATAGCTCTTACCCTCAAACCAGAAATCATCCTTGTGCTCTACGTTGCACTCTCATAAGCATATAGTCTTTTCAAAATAAGGGGCAAAAACTTGGGCACAATTCTCGATTATGCCCTAACATAGCTATTATATAGTTTACTTATTACTTCCTTGCTCTTGTAAACAAACATTGCGATTTATTATGCCCAGCATCTTATTAGCTTTATTCCTAGCTTCCAAACACTGATTAGCTACTTTCAAATTACTTGCTTATAATCACACCTAAATCTTTTCCGGTCCACAGACTCAAAGCCAATCCCCATTCATATCGTAGGTAAAAACTTTTATTGAGTAACCTAGGTGAGAACCTTACACTTTTTTTTTCTACTCAGTTAGAATTCCATTGCCACTTATCTGCCCACCCAGAAGTTTATCAAGATCATTTGAATCTTATACATCCTCACTATTCCGAAACTGAGTGCACGACAGTTGAATCATCAACAACTTAGAAAAACCTTGCAGCAAAGACCCTGGTCTAAATCATTATATATATATATGCAGGAACAATAGTGGCCCCAGCCACTGAACCCGGGACACCACTTCTCATTGATTTCCCATGATGACTTTTTGCCATTTAGTTGACACACTGTTTTCTATTCCACAAACCACTCTTTAATCCAACTATGTACCACTCCACCTATACCACATTGCATATACCACATTGCATATAGCCTTAGCCTAGGGCCTAGGCTATTATATTCAAGCTTGTTTTAAGATATTAAATTCTTCATGAATTTAGTGATACAGTATTAGCCATATTTAAAAATTGTGAAATAATTGGTACAAGTTAGACTACTGTTAGGCTACCTTAAATTAAATTAAACGTTTTGTCCAGTCATAGATCTTTACAGTTAATGCAGATGTCCTACGCTGGTATATAATATTTGCCTATATTTGTTTATAATCCGCTGGTCTATAAGGTTGGGTAAAAGCTAAAATTAGTGCTGTATTTAAATTTTTAAACCTATTTTAAAGAGATTCTTAGTTTGTTTCTTTTAGACTTTAACGTGATAAATTTTAAACTCTAGTTGGTAATAATAAATAAGTGGTTACGGATTAACAGTTTGGGATAGTTAAGTAGTAAAAGAGCTAATAATATTTAAAGTGAGTATGTGTGGATTAGCTCTTGGTGGTTGATATCTGTGGTAATAAGAAACACTGTAATGCAAGTGGTGTTAATGTCTGAGGGTTCCACCTGACTAGTGAGTGCTCGGTTCAGTACATGCATAAGAAAGAGTATTTTGAGGCTAAGAGAGTAAAGGTCAGATCCGAGAGTTGAGAAAGAATCATAGAGATGGATGAGAGATAAAACTGAAGTGGTAAATGGATTGGAAAAAGCAAGTATTGAAGTTGTTCGAGAAAGGAAGGGAGGTACGTCCCACGTAGTAGGGGAAAAAAGTTTTCAGTAAGGTGCATTTTGAGGGGCGAGGAGGGCCACGTAGCTGATAACTTCAGTGCGGCTCCTCATAGGAATGGTATGTTGCACCGTGGGACGAACCAGATGGCATTATTCGACCACCACGGGACCCCCAGCCGCCTAGCTAATAAGGTTCTCTCCTGACAGGCTCTTGCTATTAAGCCGGCCTGCGAATTATTTATATCAGCAGCCCACAGTGCGCCACCTCACCGCCGCTCTTATAAGGCCTCGCAGGCAATAGTGAAGGAGTATTAAAAGATTCAAAGCATAACAGTATTTAAGACGCAAATGCACATCTTATCTGCCGAAAGAAGCTCTGGGGCAAATATATTAATATATATAAATATATATATATATATAGTATTAGTATTACAAGTATATAATATTATATATATATATATAATATTATAGTAGCTTTTGTCTTATACTTTTGAATATTTTAATAGTAAAAAAGATGTAGTATAATTATTCAATAATACTATATAATGGTTACTCAAATAAAAGTTTTAACTACGATATGTATATATAAATGTAGTAATTGGCTATTGATAGATCTGTATTATATGTAACACTAGTGAAATAGTATTTAGGTTATATATATAAATATATATATATATATATAGATATATATATATTTATAATATAATATAATATATAATGTGATAATATTATATATAAGCTAAGTTATATACTATATAAGTAATAATTTGAATATATAAGTAATAGCTAATCACAGTGTTATTGTGAGATATAAGTAGCTATCATTATATATAGTATAGAATAATATAAAGCTAATAAGATGATACGTATAATAAATAGTAATGTCATTTACAAGATAATAATAAGTCCTTAATTTTATCGGTTCAGTTTTCATATATTTTTTTTTTGTTATTTTTATGTTTTAAACATATAGCTAACGTAGTATTAAACTAATATAATAGCTATGTAGGCAATAATAAAGTATTGTGCAACAAGTTTTTGCCCCTTATTTAAAGAGTATACTAACAAATGAGAATTCAAGATGATGGTCGTAATTGAGACATATATGATCAAGAAGAGAGGTTTCACAACGAATATTTTAAATGAATTGTTTTTAAAAAGCACCATTTTTATTCAAAGTAAAAATTTTAAAATTGAAATAACTGCCCAAAAAGTAGGCGACACTTTACAGAAGAAATACTCAGTGCATGAGTGTGAAATTTTCAGCGATAGTAAAAGCTATTATGAAAGTATGTAAAAAAGAAGAACATTCAATAGAATAGGAAAGTATCCTACGGAAGAAGATCCCTGCGGACTACAAGACAAGTATATAACAAGATATTTATTTATATTGGTGTTCAATGATCATTGTAAAAAGGCGTGTATCTACACAAAACTGGTTGATCAGCAAAAAAGCACGATCACTAATAAACGAAAAAGAGATCTATAGATACGAGGACAGTCTCTATCGACGAAAATTTCTCGAACACTCTATTGATGAAGACACACGAGAGAGACCCAATAAAATCTGTCATGCCGACGGTTTCCATTTACCCCGAGTATAGAGCACCTGGGGAACGCGAGGGACCCCACAGGAACCCCGTTGGCGCGGAGCACCCAAAATACACACCAAAGAGCGGGGTTCCGGAGACATCTACCCCGAAGCGGAAGAGAGCAGTGACAACAATCTTAATTCCTTACCCTGATCTGAATATCCTACCGAGCGAGCCTGAGAACAGACCTCTTTAAGATCCCTGACCATCTTATGGCGTGTGTTTTAACAACAATTGGTGACACAACAATAACATCAGGAGTGGTTCAAAAAAATGCAACAGTTTAATCCTGCAAACGGTACTGAGTTGAAGTCGGCGGAAAATGGACAACGATGGTTCAACAAATATTAGTCGAATTCATAATGTGCACGTCAAAGCCCGCGTTAAATACTGTTTGGAATTCTATAGGTATATACTAATGAAAAATGGTATATAATGATAGAAAGAAAAGAAAAATCAAGCTAGAAGAGTAAAGGTCTTTAAAACATAACAGGTCCGTTAATATTTATAGACCGAAGCCAAATATTGTGAGGTACTTAGGTTTATTAGTATAGTTATATATATATATATAGTTTATATATATTTAAATTATATTATTAATGATTACTAGCAAATAGGAATTACCTAAACTAAAGTTAATATAATGCATTTATAGTGTTATGGTACTTATTGTATAGATATAAAATATAATTATTATCATTATTTTTTTTACTAGCTTTTTAGTTATCTACTTAGTTATCTTAGTTACAGAATTACAAGCCCTAGGTCTGCTGGTGTAGCGCCCGATGAGTTGTAGTTTATTTTTTTCATAGTTATTTTTTTTTGTATCGATATTTATTTTTTTGCGTAGCGAGGTAATTTTTAAATTTTCATGTATGAAATGTGTTCTAGAAATTTAAATATAAGGATCTCTGTGAAGAGATATATATATATTGGTTTCGAACGTTTTTTTGAAAACGAGTATTATAAAATATCTGTAGTTATGCACTGCAACCGTGCTTTGTCAAGTGTATTGCCAGCAGGTGTGTCTGTGACCACATGAGCGTGCACGATAATTTTAACCATTAGTATGTTTCTATATTATCTAAGAGTTTCTTTTCTTCTAGCCACAAAAGACGAAAAAAACTTACTTATACTGTCTCCTATCTCCTGTGTGCTTTTCTGTCGCTGAGAGACTTATTTGCTTAAGTTTTGTCGCTATAGCTATTCACTTCTTATTAACACAAATATACATTCGAGAATATAATACTGATAGATGATTGTAGATTGTCATATAATCAGAATTTCTATATTCGATGACAATCTTAATGTGCATCTCTCAACACTTCGACGGCAGATGTTAATATATTAATGTGTAGATATCTTTTAGGTAGATAAATGAGTTTAATTAGTAACCTGAGAGCGTATTTTAGAGTATGATTTAACATGACAAATAATAGGATAGCACATATATTTATGTAACGCGAAATTGCAGTGTGGTCTGCTAAGAGAGTAAACTCTCTATATTAGTAGCCCAGGTCTCTTTGTGCTTCATACTCTCGGCATACAACACCTGCCTTGCTTTCTTTGGGCCTATTCGTCGTTAATGATTTGTCCACTTTCGGTTGTGGTCACCCTCCTTGGTAAGTTTGTGGCTTTGGTCATTGCTGATTAGGTATCTTGTATCAGCTAACTTATTTTAAAGTGTATACATTTTTAATTAAAATGAAGTAATTTATTCTCAATAACTGTTTCTAATAAAAAGATTAGTTTATTATTAGTCATATATTGATATATACTGACATACGCCGTGGTAAACATATATATATTATTTAAGTATATATTATATAATAATATAAATTAAGTATATTTATATATACATAAGGCGTAATTTTTTTGTTTCTATATAGACTGACGTATATGTTGAGTGATATTATAAGCGTCTATTATGATTAAAATTAGGTAACCTGAAACTCATAGTAGTTGAGTAGATAAATATAGTGTTCTCTCTATTATGGAATGAGTATATAACGTATATATACTATATATTATATAGAAAAAAACTGTAGTCAACACCATATATATATTGGTATAGTACTTTCTGTGATTTTTGTATTTGTTGTAGTTATTATTGTAATTATTATTTTTGTTTATATTTGATATTAATAATATTTTAAATATTATGTATTATGTTGATACATGTAAAACTATTTTTAATGAGCCAAATTTTAACAACTATAATCTTTTAAACTTTGCACGTTTATAGAAGTATAATATTTCTGCCATATATATTTTAAATTTTTATTTTTAAATTTCTCACATAGCCACAAAAAAGTTAGGGCCATAAATTCAGTTATATATGTGAATATAAAAAATACAGCGGCAAAACCTAACGTCTCCCTTCATTCACATTCTTGTCTTTTAATGTCTTATAATTTCTTACATTTTTTTTAATTTTTTTTTTTATCTTATATGTTGTAAGGTAGAATTATTTATTGATTAGTGTCTCGTTCCAGTTATTTCAGTAACTTCATCGCAGCATATATTGCGTTATATTGGTATCTCAACGGCGCTGATTTTTTTCCGAACGTTATAGTCTTTGGAAATTCGATCTTCTACACACAATCTTAGACCATATCTGATTTTTTTGTAACATGAAGAGGGTCATATTACTCCTAATATTATATATTATTTTGATGATATAATATATATAATTCCTTTATTATGTAATATGAATGTCAGTAATAAGAGACTTGTACATGGTGTAATATTTTATGTAGTTGTTTTATTAAATAATAATATAATATTATAAATATCACAACATAAAAGTAAGTATAAAGAGTGGTTATACTAGTCTATATAAGTGGCAAAATTTGTAAGATGTTCTTGTCGTTGCAACTAGGTTCGAAGGATTAAGCTTCGATGAGCTGTATCGCAGGTGGTCAAATAGACTCACGTTTTGCGAGATTATGGAGTCTACGCGATTAAACCTCTTACACTCTCCTTCCACACATCCTCCTTGTCTATAGACGTTATACTTTATAAGTTTATTAAAAGATGCAAATAATATACAAAATAAATAAATAGTATATATAATATTAAAACGTATACACAGATCTTTTCTCGTCGCATCATTTCTATTATTCATATAGTATATAATAGATTTTATATATATATATATATATATATTATATATATATATATATATATATGAGTTCAATACTAGACTGGTGGAAAGCGTTATATTGATAGTCAAGAAAAATAATAATATATACACATATATATCATA
>JABUQX010096253.1:0-2500 GCA_015478945.1 Trachelipus rathkii
AAGACTGTGTTCTTTGCTCTGCCTATTTTAGGCAATAAAAAAAATTATTAATGATCTCATCAACTAGTCAGTGGCCACTGATAATAAAAATAATAATACCTACAAAAAACTATATAATTTTTTATTTTTTTTTATGAAATTACCAACCAATTGGGCCTAAGTCATACGACCCCAAGTACCATAGAAGAAGGCCAGACTAGAAGAGGGCCTTATTGTTTGTTTGACAATCATTATTCAGATTGAAGGTGCAATTCAGTTAAATACTTGGAGAACTCTACCAACGAAGGTGAGAAAAAAGAATTAAAGATTTGGGTTTTGATTTGCTGTTATACCCAAATTTTGTCTCCCTTCATTTGCTAGTAAATGAATTAGAGGGTGAAAGGGGATCTAATTATTAAATATTAACCAATTTGCTTTAAACTATTACTATAGAGTGAATAAATGAATAAATTTGAATTTCATTTTTAATAATAATAATAATAAAAGTAATAATAATAATAATAATAATAATAATAATAATAATAATAATAATAATAATAATAATAATAATAATAATAATAATAATAATAATAATATAGAAGAGTCTCATAAAAATTATCCTTTCAGATAAGGATTGGCTCTGGATTTGGCAATAATATGAAGCAATTTGGTCAACAGAAAGAAGGAAATCAGCAAGTTAGAGAAGAGATTCTATTCCCCCTTATATAAAAATTTCCTATAAATAAATAATTTTAATTAAAAATATCTCCCTTAAATTCAATGTAAATATTTATACATTTAAAATTTTATATAGTAAATTTTAAAACTAAAAACTTCTTTGAATTCTCCCCTTCTCTAAATTATTTTCTTCATTAATTTTTCATGAATAAATATTTTCTGTTAGTACGACAGCTGCGCAGCATTGGCAGGATACAACATAGGTTTCAAAAAATGAAAAAAAGAAAAAAAGATTATATTTTCACTGTGTAAGCCATCGGCTTAATTTGGTCATTAATGACGTAAACATTATTCCGGAAATATGAAATACTATTGCCACAATAAAAGACAAACTTTTTCAAAGACTAAAACCTAAAAAGAAAATACATTCCCAACTTGCCAAAACTTTGTGAAACCCGTTGGACTCAAAAATATCATAGTATTGCTATTTTCCATACAAATATGATAAAAATTGTTGATGGCAACAATCAAACAAGAAAAACAGCTTTTCTATTATTCTGTTCGGCAACAAGACCCAATTTCATTATTTCCTCTTCCGTAATAACCAAATATTTTGCTTTAGATGAACCAGTGGTTAACATTATTCAAACAAAAAATACTTACCTTAGCAGTATCTGAATCATATCCAAAGAATTTTGAAGGTTGTCAAAGACAAATGTAAAACTGCTGATCAAATAATTGCTGATCTTCTCTTACCCGCCAATGTTATTACTGCCGAGTTCTTAGTAGAACTTGCAAAGTACAATCTCAACAACATAAAGCAAATCATCCTGCTGAATATTTCTGCTGAATATTGGAAGCGTTCTGCAACTTCGGTGCCTATTTTTGACTCACTTCATCCTCTTCAGAGACAAATTCAGAAAAACGAACGTTGCCAGTATGTTATTTTTTTTATTTTCATCCGTTTCTTATGTAGGTGTTCCCGTAGGCAGTTTGCATGAGAAAGTAAAATGTTTTTCAGAGTTTTATAATCTTGATGTCAATAAAATTGATACTGAAACTGACTTATAGTATACCTATAGGTATAGTATAGGCTGGATAAAAAATGGATAAGCAAAAGTTGAAAGACTTGGAACTTACTGAAGTTATTAAAGAAGCCAATCCCTTTTTCCTCAAATTAAAAAACCTGTCTATTAATTGCAATGGTTCTACCGTGTTCAATCAGTACCATTGAAAGGTCTTTCAGCACTCTGAGATGAGTAAAGACTTGGCTAAGAAAAACATTGAAGAAAGACAGGCTTAATGGACTATATAGGATAAGTATTCATAAAAAATAGTAAGTGAAAAAATGAACGAATTGGAAACAAATGCAATTGCGAAATTCGCTGAAAATCCAAGGCGTCCAATGCTAGTTTAGATTTAATATTAGTTACCACTCAGGACTCAGTGGCTTAGCAACTCAACCGATACAATATTACTTTACGTTTTCTAATAAGGTATTTTTATTTTTACTCACCTCATGACACAAAATTTTTTAATTACAACTGTTGTAGACTGTTATTTTATTTATTTTATAACCGAAGTAACTTTTTTATACTGTGATATAATATAACCCATAAGTCAAATCTTGCGTACACACACACACACACACACACACACACACACACACATATATATATAATATATATACATATATATAATATAATATATTATATTATATATATATATATATATATATATATTATATATATAATATATATATAATATATATATATATTTAATATACTATATATATAAATATATATCATATATTATATATATATATATATATATATATATATAT
>JABUQX010096253.1:20000-27500 GCA_015478945.1 Trachelipus rathkii
AACCAACTTCAAACATGGCTAACAGAAAACAGAATGTCCGTCTCACCAAACAAATCCTCAATTACATTAATCACCACCGACCACCAACTTAGCGCCACACACCCACAAGTCTATCTAAACAACATTGCTATACCTTTTAACAAAACTCCCAAAATCCTCGGAGTAACACTTGACACGCATCTCACCTTCCCAAAGCACATAGACAGCATAATTTCATCCGCAAACAAGAAACTGAACATATTAAGAACCATCGCTGGCACAGACTTCACAAACATTAAAACTAACATCACCACTATATGCAAACAATACATTCGCCCTACCCTAAACTACGCTTCTCCAACCTGGCATCCACTACTGACTAAAAATAACAAAAACTCCAAACAACACAAAACAAAGCTCTAAGAATCATAACAGGATGCACATCAACAACACCTGCATGAAGAAACCAAAATTCTACCCATAGACACACACCTGGACATGATAGGCACACAATTCTTTTCCAAAACCCAAACACCCCAACACCCATGCCACATTGCACTCTCTAACCCTACCCACCACAGACTCAAACCTCCTTCTTCACCAGCCCTATATTACAAACAAATTCTGAACAACATTCCACCACCACCAAACAACACAACATACACCAAACAAATCCACACGACACTAACAGAAAACTACTTAAGACGCAGACCACCAAACAACATTTTAAACAAACACCCACCAGAAATAGCACCAAAATTCAACTCACTACCAAGAACCAGTCAGTCATCCTTGGCAAAGCTAAGATGCGGCCATCACCCTAAATTACAATACTACAAACACAGATTCAACCTTAACCAAACCACCACAAACATCTGTCAAAACTGTAACCAGGTTCCGGAGGACACATCCCACTTCTTTCTCTCCTGTTTAAATAACTCTCAACACAGAACAACATGGAACATAACATCCCTGGAGGATCTCTGGAGGAGACCGGTTGCGTCGGCGGGGTACCTGGGCTGTAGTGGTGCTCACGGATATATATATATATATATATATATATATATATATATATATATATATACATATATATATATATATATATATATATATATATATATATATATATATATATATATATATATATATATATATATATATATATATATATATATATATATATATATATATATATATATATATATAATTATATATACATATATGCTGCTATATATATATATATATATATATATATATATATATATATATGTTTTTATATGATACTATACAAAGTTTCTCTTTTTCTTATATATATATATATATATATATATATATATATAAATTTAGTGCATAAACGAACGCGATTTCTCATAAAAGTAACTTTGTCGGGTGGGAGAATGTGAGCTATTCTCCCCTTGGGCTTAGCTTCGTCCTGCTCGAACGTTAAACAGTACACCCCTCCTCCTTGATTAGGGCTCTGCCTGTGAGTGGTGGTGAATATATATATATATAATGTATATATATATATATATATATATATATATATATATATATACTATATATATATATATATATATATATATATATATATATATATATATATATATATATATATATATATATATATATATATATATATATATATATATATATATATATATACATACTTATATATATATATATATATATATATATATATATATATATATATATATATATATATATATATATATATATATATATATAGCACTATGGGCGTATGCAGGGGGCAGGGGACACTTCCCCCTAAATCGGCGAAATAAAAAAACGAACCTTATATGTTTGCCAGACGACGTTTTTAAGGGTTTATTAGTGAAAAAACTAAGGAGTAATTACTAATTACTAACGAATTATAAGCATACAATTTTTAAATAGTTTTAATGTATTTTCGTTTTCATATTGGCTTGAAGTCAACTATCTGTGCTTTATACATCTAACTTCTTCTGACCCAATTGTTCTCCGCTGGAACTCAATTATGTCGATAGGTGTTTATCATTTAGATAAGAAGCTATATATATATAATAATAATATATATATATAATATAATATATATATATATATGTATAATAATACTAATATATATTTAACATATATATAATATATATATATATATATATATATGTATATATATATATATCACTCAATAACATTTAAATGAAATGCTACTTCACGCCCCGTATATATATATATATGTATAATATATATATATATATATAATAATATAATATATATATATATATATATATATAATAACATAATATATATATATATATATATATATATAATAAGATCACTGGGCGTACGTTATAGTCAGTGTCTATTAATTAAAGGTGTCCTTTAACTGGAGCTATTACCAATATTCTATCAGATAGTTTCGTTTTACTGTCATTTGTGCTTACGCTCAATAAATACTTAACCAGTTTTAGCAAATTTGGTGCATAAACAGACGCGATTTCTCCATAAAGTAACTTGTGCTTTTATAATTGGAATCGGCTGTTGTATTTGATGCGCGGTTTTTAGAATAAACAGAAATAAAAAAAAATAACAAATGGTTAATATTACAAATAATTCATCCTATTGTGATGGAGTTTATTGATTTGGAAGAAATTAGATTTAAAGCTAATTTTATTGAATGAGCATTCATCAACTCAAACGAATTCTACCATGCCATCATTTTTGTTTGCATTTTCCGTAAAGAACTTGCTAAATTCGGCAAGCATGGGATAGCAATCTTACAGAATTAAAGAAATTCCGCTTCATTTGGTGAACATTTTCACGATTTTGCATAGGATTTGACAGAAACGAACTGCAAAACTCAAGCGAGCATTTCTTACGTTCGTAAGCACAATTGCAAAAACGAATCGATGAACTAACCAGCATATCTAATTAAGGAATAAAATATTTTTGTCTTTCAAAAATAATAGACGTAAGACGTGAATAGTACGATATTTGAGCACCTTTACCTTTAAAAAAAGTCTAAATTAATATTACTATTGTGCAAAGGACAGATCAGAGTTTTCATTCTTTAAAGTTTAGAAAGGATACATTATTTTCCTCAAATCTAATAGAAAAACAAAATTTTTAATAATTGGGTAACTAGTAATATATCCTTGTTATTTTATTTATTATTTCTCATATTATTATTATTACTTCCTATTATCACCTTATTTACTATTATTATTATTATTATTATTATTATTATTATTATTATTATTATTATTATTATTATTATTATTATTATTTTATTATTATTATTATTATTATTTACGAAATAAAAATATTATTATTATTATTATTATTATTTATTAAAACCTAAAACTTTAATGTGATAAAACCACTAGTTATCAGCTTGAATTCAACATATTTTTCTTTGTAAATATCAACAATCTCTTTATTTGTGCTTTTAAATGAACATTGCAAGGCGCAGGTTTTTCTAAATACATTTGTACAATCAAACTCAAAATAATGTTGAATATAACAATAGTAACCCTTAATGTTTATATCTAGCTATAACAAGTTTAGCTGAGCAGATTGATAACATTTTACCCAATAAATTTCTTTCTTATAAGTGAGTAATTGAAGCAAAAATTTTGACGATGTTAGTAATACATATATATGATGGCTAGCTTCGCTGGACGTAGACTATAACTCGAAAGTATATATCACTTTTAGATTTGGTGATCCCTAATCAGCCCATCACGTTTAACGTACACATGATGGCGTTGCAACGCGCGCTGTCTATCACGGCATACTATATGATGACCACAGACGGCGTACACATGCAGCGCGCGCTCTGTCTTCAACGCGCGCAGCAGCGCGCGTCTAGAAGGTTCCTCGTGAAGCGCGCGCTAGCAGGGCGCCTCGAGTTCTTTTATTTGGAATTGGACTGTACACATGTTGTCAGTATAACGCGTGCTACTGTGCAGTGAACTACTTTGAGCTTTTTGATTATGGATGAAAGTTTGTTTGATACCGAGCACTTCAATGAAGAAGTAAAAAGTCGCCGTGCTATATGGGACATGGAAAGTGCAGAGTACAAGAACAGAGTGTTAAAAAGATCATCTTGGCAGCAATTGGTAGAAATATTTTCTGGAGAGGATTCTACAGAGGAACAGAAGAAATTTCTTGGTAAGTGCTAACTTTATTTAATAATAATTTATTTGATCAAGATAACACAACATTGTAAATTGTTACATGAGGTAATAGGCATACGTGTAATGAATATTGTGAGAACTATTTTTAACATTTTATTTCTATCCAAATGCGAAGTTCTGTATAGAAAAATGTTTCTTTGTTCATAATAGATTATACTGTACTGTTAGTGTTAATGAGCCATTTATACTGGTGTATTGTTAACACACACACTTGGCCCATAATTTTGCGCATTTGATGCACTCTTGTTTACACAAACTTATCCTGCCATGGTAGCTTCCTTCGTTGATGAAGTAACGAGCAAATCTGTCTCCACTTCTTTTCCGTATATGTTTGGCCGTGGTGGTGTTACTACAGACAGGTCAACAAATGGAGCCTTATAAAACTTATCTTCATACTTGTACCCATCACGTTGTCGTACATAATTATGTAACATACAACATGCCAAAATGACACTGTATGCGAGTTCTAAATTACATTTAGAGGCCTATGGAACATTCTCCATTTGTTGGCCAAAATACCGAAAGTGCATTCAATGTACCTGCGAGCTCTTGACAATCGGTAGTTTAGAATTCTTTTAGAATGAGGAAATATCTTTCCAACGTATGGATACATGATGTGTTTAGACAGACCGAACGCATAATCTCCAACAAGAACATGAGGCAAAGGTGTGGTGTCCACATTTGAAATTTGTTTTGATGCTGGAATATTCAATGTACCTTCTGTGAGTTTCTTGTAAAATATTGATTCTTGAAAAATAGTTGAATCATTGTTTTGCCATTGGATCAACATCACGGACATAACCCTAGTTACCATCACTAACACCATAGTATAGTAGAGAAAGAAATTTTTTTAATTAAAAAAAAGACCCTGTATCACTGGGTTGTACAAGACGAACATGTTTATAGTCAACTGCTCCAACTTCTTTCCACTTGTATTCTGTCATAGGTGGCAAACAAATTGTCTTCAGTTTATACCATATTACTGCACAAACCTGACGGATTATATTTCCTATTGTTGGCTTCCCAACTCGGTACTTGTAATGCAGTTCAGCATACGAACATCCTGTTGCCAAATACCTTAAAAAAACACACACAAATGTTAATGTCTTTATCTCCGACATGTTAAATTTAGTGACATTCCTATATTACTTATATATATATATATATATATATATATATATATATATATATAGATATATATATATCTTCTTTATATATATATATATATATATATATATATATATATATATATATATATATATATATATATATATATATATATATATATATAAATATCTTTATATATATATAATATATACATATATATATATATAAATATACATATATATATATATATATATATATATGTAACATATATATATATATATAATATATATATATATGTATATATATATATATATATATATATATATATATAATATATATATATAATATATATATATATATATATATATATATACTATATATATATATATATATATATATATATATAAATATATATTTTTATATATATATATATATATATATATATATATATATATATACATATATATATATATAAATATACATATATATATATATATATATATATATATATATATATATATATATATATATATATATATATATATTCAGGGATTTCATTGCAAAAGAGGTGGAAAACTGCTAGACAATTTTGCCAGGGAACTAAAGAAAAGGAAGACTACAAAGTCGGGATCTGGATCAAGCAATTCTACACCTTACATTTATTTCACACGACTCCAATTTTTGGAAAGGACAGTAGCTAATAATGGGACCATTAATAATTTTTACGACCAAAATGAGATCACAGTCCATTTGGAGGAGAAGGAAACGCCTACAGAAGATTTGAACATACCTGAAAAAAACCTCCGATTCCTCAGGGAGTAAGAAAAAGGTAAAGTTAAATCCAGTTGATAAACATTTTGCTGACATTTTAAGCAAAAGTATTTTGCTAACTAAACTGCGAGATATTGAACAAAACAACGAAGATGAGGATAAACTATTTTGCCTGTCTTTGTATAAGGAACTGAAAAAAAATTCCTGATCACGTCAGACTTAGAACCAAAATTTAATTACTTGAAGCCATACAAAAAGCACAAGACCTTTACAACTCATTTCCCTTTAATGGACAACAAGAACATGCACACTACCAACCATTGTCCATCGGCATACAGTATGCCCAAGGAAATGCAGTAGCTTTTTCAACCCAAGCATCACAGCCTCGAGTACTGCCAGCTACCTCATCAGCATGGAGTTCCCAAGACCACCAACTCCAGTATGGTCCCCAACCTGACATGCAGTATGGCAACGCAAATTCAGGAGCATCTTCAGCTCAAGAATCTCGGACTCAGAACCCAGTGCCACAAGCCACCTCACCGACAGAGAGTTATACCTCTCAACAGGGTTCTGACATAATGGACTTGTACTAACGCTTCAACAAATAATTTTCTTTTGTAATAAGCAATTAATCATTATAACTATTTTATTTTCCACTTATTAAGTTGTCTTTTGAGTTCGCCTACATATTGCCTATAGTACAATTTTTAATACTCTTCATGTAATTTGGAGTAATAAATAAACTTACTTTAGTGTGATTTCTAGTTGTTCTTCTGGCGAAATGTTATCCCTTACATGGTTCTGACTAGGTGCTAGGTCATCCTGAAGTATTTTCAATATTTCGTCAAAGGATGCAATCGACACCCTAAAGTAATTAAAAAACTTGACCTCATGTTTTCTTAGATTTGGGTACAGTTACAAAACAACCGTGAGTCAATCTGTCATGTAAAATAGGATGTACCCAGTAATGTCTTTGCCTTCGTCCTCGTTTCCTATACCTACGGTACAGCATCCAAAGACATGCTGCCTTCAACTTCCATGACTATACTGGAGATCAACGCCAACATGGGTACTCGCTTGGTTTTCTTAACGAGCGTTACAACGTCATCATGTATACGTAGCCTAAGACATTTGTCTTCCAAATATAAGGGTAAGGTAAGGTAAGGTATATATAAAAACAAGGCACACACCTTTATTATATTTATAAAAATAAATAAAAAACAATAAAAGTTTAAATTACATTAAAATATAAATAAGCTTTTTATTTTAGAAATTAAAGCAATAATTTTTAAAATTTTAATATATATATATAAAAAAGAACTTTTCAAAAATTTGGGTAACTTAAGATTATATATATATTTTTTTTTAATTCTTTCTTTTTTTGGTCATAGTAGCGCAGAGGGGATCACCTCTGAATTTTATGAAAATCACAGGATAAACTCTAAAAAAA
>JABUQX010096254.1:5000-12500 GCA_015478945.1 Trachelipus rathkii
TGTGTGTATGTATGTTGATGTGGTGTGTTATTTCTTTGCGAGTGTATGAATTTTTGTTGAAGTTGTTTGTAAATGGGCTTCACACCCTATAGCAATTCTGAGAGTCTTTTGGGTAGGGGATGTGGTAGGTGGCGGAGAAGGACAACATTTTTTTCGGTTGTAATTTATTTTATTTATCATTATTTATTTATTCATCGAGTTGTCTTATTATTTTTAATATACCCTTAATAGGAAGAATTTGGTATACTTATATAGTATATATACTTATATATATACTACATAGATTATATATACTAGGATAATAGATTTATTACACACGATATGCTTAATTTTCTTGACCCGACACACCTAACCCCAAACCACACCTACTCATAACACACCTTACCAACACACCCAACACACCCACACTTCACCACATCCAGACCTCACTACATACCACCATACTCACTCCGGATCAGACATATCCGAATCACGAATATACCCCGACCTACTGACCAACCCAACATGACTCTCTCTCACCTTCTCTACACCACCAACTTCATTTTCACTCTCACTAGTACTCGACAACAAGTAATCCCAACATCCTTTCCGATCCGGATAAAACTCACCTTTTCTTCTTCTCATGAAGTCATTCACTTCCGTACTACTCTTATCACCCTTACACTTACTTTTCACTTGTTCCTTTTTCCTTGCTCCCGTTGATACCTCATCGCACCCTTCATTCACCCTTACCTCCACCTTAGTATTCTTACCTTTCTCACCACCCGCTGACACCTCAATCATTCCTACACTGTACACCCACTACCACATCCCTTTTTACCACTGTCGACCCTCCTTGACCTTTCACCTTCCTTCCCATCACCTCCTTTTCAACCTAATAGCACAACGAATAGACAGCAATCATCTCCCTCACATATATACCTTATAATCAAT
This sequence comes from Trachelipus rathkii, assembly GCA_015478945.1. Taxonomy (NCBI): domain Eukaryota; kingdom Metazoa; phylum Arthropoda; class Malacostraca; order Isopoda; family Trachelipodidae; genus Trachelipus; species Trachelipus rathkii. The sequence goes on from JABUQX010096254.1 coordinate 5,934, forward strand.
ATAGCTAACTACAATACTCTATATACTATATATACTATATATACAATCATTTTTATAAAATTATCAATATTTTTGTTAAATATTATATCCAGTCCGCCTGCTGTATCGGCTGTAGAAGGAAACTCATAGGCTCCTCTGTCATGTATTAATATCCCCAAAATTATTATACCAATTTAGTACATTTAATATTTTATTTATTATTCCTTCTGTCATACGATATTCATTATCATTACATACTTCTGTCTTATAATCAGTGATATGAGACCAATTTGGCTGATATTTTTATTTTTCTTTAAATAAATACTACCTACATGTGATTTTCTTGATTTTTTTGAATATTTTTGATTTTGGTGTGCTACGTCACGCGACTAATATAATTTGCAAGTAGAAAAATTATATATTCGCGTGACGTTACGAACTGAAAAAATTAGAAAAAATAAAAAGAAATCAAAAAAAAAAATCACTGATTTTTTTTAAAAAAATCAAAAAATTCACCAAAATTGCCATCCCGCGTTATTAATGATTAAGACTTTTAGATTGTCTTATTATTTCTTAATGTTTTTAATCTGGTAAATGATTATAAGAATATTGTTAACATTTCCCAAAAAATTCATTATTTTTTTTTTTTTATTTCTTTTGTCTGTTGTTGCCCCTTGTAAACGAAGTACCAAATGATATAAAAATTACTTATAAAAGATTTTTTATTATTATTTTAATTTATGGTTTATGTTTAAATATTTTTTTTAGTGTTCTCAAGAGAGAGAAATAAGAAACGAGTGCACATGATTGAGAAACGCCTTGAATATATTTCCAAAATTTTCCTTAAATGACATATAGAATAACTGAAAATTAGCGAGGATTTCATTATGTAATATAAAAACAAAAGGTAAATCGATTATGCTCTTCCTCCGTGACACCCTACTAAAAGAGACAACATAAATCTAATATGGTATGGGTCGCCCGTGTATCATATTCTTTTCTAATATCACCAATACTCGTATCACTACCGCCACTATACCTACTCATACCTGCTTCATCACCTCCTCTGATTCTCACCGAGCACACCAACCTCGCAGTTGTACCAAACGACTCCGCCTAACTGCATTACCTTCTTTCTTCCTTCTTCACCCCTCCCTTATAACCCTTTTATTATATATATATATATATATATATTATATATAAGATATAGACTATATATATATTATTAGATATTATAATGATATATATATATATATATATACTATATGATATAATATATATATATATATATATATATATATATATATATATAATATTATATAATAGATATATATCTATTTAAATGTATGGGTCTCCCTATGATATTTATATATATATATATATATATATATAATAGACGTTCATGTGCTTATAAAGTCAAAAAAATTGTTGGTAGAATATTGTTTTTATTTTTTAAATTTAAAATCTTGGGGGAAAAAAAAGTTTTTCCTTTTTCTTTACTTTTTTTGTTTAGACCAGTCTGACCATAAAACTATCCCATGTTGGGGGGAAGGGTGCAGAAATCCATAGAAAGCAAAACAAAAATGTCAAAAAATCTAGAACGTTAATCAGGGAACAAAGTGTTTATAAACCAACATCCAAATACCGATAAAGTGATACTTTGTTCAATAGACAATTTACTTAATATTTTTTTAGTTTTTTCTTAATTTTTTTTCTCTTAACGAGAAATATTTTTTCTCTAATTTATACCTTGCTGCATTATTATAGATAATAATTGATTTATGTGAAACCCAATCCACGCATTAAAAATTTTCAAGTAATTCAGATGTCTCACATTTAGCTAATTAATATAGGTCTATAATTTATATTATATTGTTTATGAATCCCGTGCTTATGATAACGTTTTTTTTTTTATATTCTGTTTTTTTGTTTTGGTCGTTTTTTTTTTTTTTTTTTTTTCTTAAACTACTAAATCAATATAAATTTCATTCTCCGGCCGGAGTTAAAATTTTCATTCTTGACGAACCATGGAACTATGTGATTCTGATGCCGAGTAATGAACAAAACTGTCCAATTCTCGGCCCTAACGTAACAAATTTTTTACGACAACTTCGTAATATTTTTTTTTTATTATTTTTTTTTTTTTTTTTTTTTTTTTTTTTTTTTTTGTACCGGACGACTGACCTTGCTTTGTGGAATTTCTTATAGGACATTTTGCGGATGTAAAAGTAACTTATCAGTAAAAAAATTATTATCCTTTGTCCCATTTTCGCTTTGGAGGATCTTGCAGGCTTTGAACTTGATTTATCTCCCTGAACACCAAACCTAACCTCTTTTGATTTATCTCGACCGACAAGGATGTTGAACACCGGTGCCCTAAGTTCCAGAGTGAGTACTAGTAGAAAGGAAATTTTTTAGTGGCGCTGAAATTTTTATAGTTCCACAACCTATCTTGATTTCTGCCGACTTTAATATTATAGTTGTAGGATTTTTATTAGCCCTTTATCTTCTTTCTCTGAAGGGAAGATTAGTTTTTTACCGACTTTAATATTTCATTTTTGGTTGGAAGTGCTACAAATGTCTTTTCAAATTTTAATCTTTGGTTGTTATAGCTTTCTCCAAACCAGTAATACAATAACTATTATTTTGAAGTTTTTCACCTTCATTTTATTCTACATTACAGTGATATATAGTGTTTTATTAATGTCGAAGTTTGAGGAAATGTACAGACTCCGGCTCCAACGTCACTGATAGCAATTGTTTCTGTGATCTCTTTTGTGAAGCATGATCGAAAGTGGCACATCCATTATAATGAAGCAGTGTTTTCAATGATTTATACTGCACAAAATCCGTTTACCCTCCCCCCCCCCCCCGTGCAATTTGGACTTATGGGGGAGCTTTGTTTTATCTCATTAGTTTACCCACTTTTTCCACTGTATTTATATACGGATTATGCAGTCTTGCTTTGAGCTGTGAACTATAATCCAACTTTATGGACTTATATTTTTTTTTAATCAAAAGAATTTGGGATTTTAATATCATCTGGACATTATGATCTCAAAGCGTTTGGAAAAGTAAACGGGAGGGTCACAAGAGTTGTGGGTTCTGCATAGCCTCACTCTTGTACAAACATTGAAAAAGTTGCTGTATGTAGTCAACTACAGAAAAACTCTCTTTTTACGACTGTTTTATTAAAGGGATTGCTAAGAAAGACTATATATGAAATAGATTTTTTCCCGTAATCTATTTGGACATACGATATCAAATGTTGAATCGTTTGCAAGAGTTGACCGAAAGATGAATACATACCATACATAAGTCATAATGGTTGGCATCGTTTTTATTTATATAAACCGATTAAATTTTATATAAAAATTGTTTTGTATTCAAGTTATTTAACTATTAAAGTTTCATTATTATTTTATTATTATTAAGTGGTATATGTGTTTTTTTTTATTATTTCCTTTATTCATGTAGGAATTAGAGATGTAAGTGAATAAAAAACGACCGTTTTTTATTAAAAAAAAACGTGTTTTTTATTAAAAAAAACATGATGAATAAAAAACAATTGATTTTCCTGTTTTTTTTGTTTTTTTTGTTTTTAATATATATTTTGTTACTTTAATGTTATTTTTCTTTATTTCAATAAATTTATTAACTAATAAAGAATTATAAACAGTTTTTTACCTATTTAATTATAGCTGTAAAACCTAAGCCATTTAGAAATAAACATTAGTAAATAAAAAAAAATATATATGCCAAGTTTATTCAACATTACACTTCTTACCTTTGAAGCGTAAAAACTGAAGAATGTACATTAAATCAATATGATCATATGAGAAATGAGTCATATGACTATAATGTATATTTACTTGCACAAATAAAGAATATAATATTAAGACCATAAGTTAGTAACTAGTATGCTAAGGCCTAAACTAAAATTACTAAATTTCTAAAGAACCAGCAAGGCCTCATTAAATTTCCTGTTCTACTTCTTCGTGCATCTGAATCCTCAGGACACTGTTTCAATCATGCCTCTACTGATAAATCATTCCTCATCTCATATGCCTATATTTGCGAAGAGAAGAAGGAGTCAGACTCTGACTCCAAAGCTATGACAGAGGTCTTTAGATTTGTTTTATTCAGTACTTCAATGTCCTTACAGCAGAAACCTGCACCTACCTGACTGAAACTCTGGCCTGCATAGTGTATTGGTTTCAGGGTTGATGCAATGGGGGATGACTTTAACTACTACCAACTTTTACATTAATTTGAAAAAAGTTATGCAGCCTCCAAATTTCAGCCTTCTGTCATTCAAGTTATAACTGAATTAATAGTTTTTCTGCATGTTTCATTTTTACATGTTCTTTTTTTTGAAGGGAAATTTGCATGTGCTAGAGAACTTCTCTCACATGCAGCTGAGGTGGCAGGAAGGTCTAGAATTCGGGAGGCTACTTTTGATATTTTGCAATGCTTACATAAACTAATCCACCATGCTGCAGACGAAACATTGTTGGAAAGTGAAGCCCAGAAATATTCCATACTGAAGAAGTCCCTCTAACTGAAAAAATTCACGAATATTCTCCCATACTTTCTTTCATAACCTTTTGCATTTCCTTGCTCAGAATGTAGACCTTCTGAAAACTTGAAACTGAAGAAAAATTATGAAATATTGTTTCAATTTGCTGGTATATTGTATTATTTATACAGCAATTCTTTTATATAAAAGTAAAAATAGTTAATATATGAATATATATATATATATATATATATATATATATATATATAATATACTATATATACTATATATGTTATATCATTTTTGTATGGATACTCTTATATATCTTATATATCAATATATCTTATGTATACGTATGTATATCTAATAATATATATAATCATTAAATTTCTATATATATATAGTATATAAATATATATAATAATATAAATATATATATATATATATATATATATATGGTATTAATATAATATATATATATATATATATATATATATAAATAATAGATATATATATAATATTATATATATATATATATATATACTATATCAATAGATATACGATATATATATGATATATATTATAATATATAGAATATGTATATATATATATATATATATATTATATATATTTATATATAATATTATAGATAGTAGGTGTACCGCTATTATATATATATATATATATATAGTATATATATTATATCATATATATATACATATAATACCTATATATATATAATATATATACTATATATATATTAACCTATATATTATATATATATTTATTTATTATATATGTCTCCTCTCTCTTCACTCTCATCTCTCTCTCTTCTCTCTCTCTCTCTCTCCTCTCTACCTCTCTCTCTCTCTTTCTCTATATTATATTACTATTATACCCCTTATTTATAATATATATATTATATAATATATATATATAATCAGTATATATTATAGTATAATATATATTACTAGAATATATACATAATAATATGTAATTATATTAAATATACTAATATATACTACTATTTAATATATTATATATATTAGTATTGGTGAGTATATATAATAATATATATACAGCAATCTATATGACCTTTATTGTTCTTCACATTGAGCAATTTGAACATAATCAGATTTATTAGTGATAGGAACAGTGTCAACTGACGGAGGCTTATTTATTTGTGCTCTTTTTCTGTTTTGTTAGCATTTGCATTTCTTTATTTGCTTCCTTTCTCCTTGATGTGCGTACCACTCTCTTTCTGATTTCCCAAGTATTTCCTTTTTATGTCATCACTGCATTTTTCTGTGCAATTTCGGTATGTGTGTTCTTTCCGTTGGAATATCAATTATGCCCCACCTCCAGTGAAGCACAATTACAAAGTGCTCTTTACCTTTTGTAGTATGATTATTCTCTTAACAGTAAATAGAGAATGGACAGGTGTATTTTGTTCTTCCAGTCATGTCCAAAAGTTTTCATGAGAATTATCAAATTAAAACCATTTAATTGTATATAACTTTAAATATATAATAATATTATCCTAGAACAGCCTGTTTCCTATAATAAATAAGGTAAATGATAAATATTTAGTAGAATGGTATGATAAAATTTAAAGAAATTTAAAAAAAAACAAAAAAAACAAAAAAAACGAATAAAAAACAATAAAAAACAAAAAAAACAAAAAAAACGATGTTAAAAAAAACGATTTAAAAAAAACACGTTTTTTAACAACTCTATGTAGGATGCGGTTTGTCATTCATTATTATTATTATTATTATTATTATTATTATTATTATTATTATTATTATTATTATTATTGTTGTTATTGTTATTGTTGTTGTTATTATTATTATTTTGATGGTTAATTTGCGTAACGGGGACCATTTTATCTATTCATCGCTTTTAATTTTGCCGCACTGTTGAATGTGCAGACACACACAAAAAAAGCAATAAAGCTATCACGTGTTCCGCTCACTGTCAGGAAGATCATGAGGCTACACACACACGCACGCGCGCGCGTACATACACGCGCACACGCGCGCACACACACACACATATATATATATATA
>JABUQX010096254.1:17500-25000 GCA_015478945.1 Trachelipus rathkii
CAAAGCTGCTGACGCTGTAATACAAGGAGATTACCACTCAATAATCGAATTTCATTGTTCACAACCCGCAACAAAGAAATTGCTAGAGGTTTGTTAAATATTTTCAAATATTTGATAATTTTATTTAAATATTTTTTTTTATTAATATTTTGTTACCTTAATCACAAAGAATTTTTCTCTCTTTCAGAAACACCCCCTCAAAGTTACTCAGTTCTCAAGACAGAGTCACGCTCAATGGCTAAACAACACAGCACTCAAAGGTAATAAAAATAATGTAAAAGGATCTATGGTTCCTACGACACCCATGGGAGAAATGGGTCCTGTTCCTCCTATGGGATGTATGCCTGGTAATGGATCTATGCCTCCTAATATGATGAATAGTGCAATGGGACCCTCAGTTATGGGTCCTGGAACAGTTCCCCATCCGGCAATGGGTTCAGGTGCGCCTCCGTCGATGATGACCCCAAGTCCTGGTGGAGCTCCTGGAATGGTTGGCCCCCGAGGGCCTCCGGTAATGATGCATCCTGGTAATGGACCTGGGATGGGACCAGGCGTTGGAAGTCAAGTAGGTCCCATGATGGGTCCAATGTCCATGAGTGTAAACCAGAGGCTTCAAGGTATTATCATTATTATTTTTATTATAAATATTATTTTATTTATTATTTAATTGAAAATATTTACATTTACTACCATAAAAATAACATGTAACCATAATTATTATTTTGTCATTTATATTTAAACTTATCAACTACGACTACTAATTAAAGTAGTCTTTATAACTTAACCATTTCCTTACTTAAAATCCTGATTGACTTCTACTTCTAATTTCATCACTCTCTCTACCTAAAACAGAAAGAACATAAAATCCATTAATCTGTCATTATTATTATTATTATTATTATTATTATTATTATTATTATTATTATTATTATTATTATTATTATTATTATTATTATTATTATTATTAGCATCAACATCTCTTAAACCTGTAATTTTCGATCGGGGAGGACTTTTTAGGTTTAGTTATTTATTTGATTGAAAAGCTTGCAATAACTGCATTGAACAATAAAATAATATAAATGAAGCTAATGCTACCTTTGTTACTGAATAACGTATTAGTATGCAGCATGAAATAGATTTAAAGATTAATTAATAAGGCACTCTAACTCTAAAGCTTTTTTATCGATTCCTTTTAATATGAGAATCTAAAAATTTTTTAAATAGTTATAATTATTTTAGTAAGATAAACAATTAGTTTGCATAGTATCCCAATGCTAGTTTATTGATATTTGTGCACTTTTAAACGTGATGTTTCCTCTAAAGGTATACCACCCCGTGTGCTCATGCTGCATGTACAAATTTTTTCAATGTGACGACTCAAGATGAGACACATTCGAGCTCATGGTTCGAACAGGGATACATTGATCTAGCTAATATATGTTTGATTTGCTTATTACGTAACTGATAAAAATATGAAATTGTGGTAAAATCAATTATAAAAATTAAATAAAACCTTTAAAGAACCCCTAAAATTTACCTATTACCCTCTGAAAAACCTATATTGCTGTTCTTAATTTTCTTATTTGTAAATAAAACGTAACTTTTACCTGTTCTTGTTTCTTCACACACTAAAGCTGTGCATTCACTTCATTTGTATTAATACTTGTCATTGTCTATGTTCAAATACTATCCTTCAGGTAAATAATTTTTCTCAAGCCTTATATGCTTTTCTAAATTGCATCACTGCATCTGCTAACTCGCCTTTTATATTTTTGCATGAACTGCGTGTATTGACTGACACAAGCTTTTCCATTGCACACTATTGCACATTCAGATAGGAGAAGGTACATACGAGCACTGTTTCAGAAACGTCAGTAGACAGTCTACAGCCACACACTTCCGTGAGTATGCGCACCTATGCACTCTTCTTTTCTCCAATTAATTTCTTCTTTTTATTGGTAGCAGAGCGTAGTTTCTGAAGCTATTGCTCGTTACGCTGCCTTTTCCTCTTCTTTTTCTTCAATTCTTGGTCCTTACTTTGCTCTGAAATTTCATTCAAGTACTCATTATCCATTATACACGATTCACAATATTGATTTTCTCACGATTCACAATATTGATTTTTTTAAGTTTCTCTCTTCCATTGATTCCTTGATTGTTATTATCCAACCTTAGTTTTTTTTTACATCTTGAACACCTATAAATTGAATAATGGCCAATACTTCATCTCCCCTGGACACAACCCCAATACTTGTAGGAGATTGGTTGAAAGCTATCTACTTGCAAAACCAGCAACTAATTGCAACTTTGACAACACTCGTCCAGAATATGCAACTGTACCCTTCTTATTTAAATAATGCCAGCTTTCCCAACTGTACTAGTCATAAAAGTTTTACTAGAAACACCCGAATTTTTAAACCTTCTACAACTTATACATCTGTTCCAAAAACAAGGTTATCATCATCATGTCGACAGCATTCCTACTCTGTCACATCTCATCATGAGCCAACCAGACTTCAACAACAACAGCCCTGGTGGGCTGGATCTGTCTTCTCATGTACTTACTGCAAGAAACATGGACATGACATCAGAAAATGTCCTTTAAGACCATTCTGTCAGTATTGCGTTAAACGTGGACACATTTACAAAGAATGTTATCAGGCCCAAAACAAATGCATTAGATGTGATGAACAGGGCCATGTAATACAAGATTGTCCCCAAAGGAAACGCACACAACCACACTGCAATGCCACACTGAGATGTCCTTTCTGTGGTGGAGACCACCTGGGAATGAATTGCTTACAGAAAACAGCTAATTTAACATCTAAGCCACAAAAGCAAGTTAAAAGTGACGAAACAACGAGTTCACCATTGCCACCACACTTTGATGATTCTACAAACTCGGAAATTAACAACGAATTTCAGGAAGTAAATATTCACGAAATTAAAATTGATGATATCCCTAATAGACAGACCCTCTCAACTGACACCTTAGGATCTAAGATAAACTCTGATCCTATCAAATCTAATAAACAGATTAACCTTGCTCCCCCTCATTCTACTTTATCCAAAATCAACATTGATTCTCCAGAATCTATTGCTTCTGCCAAATCTGACATTTCACTTCCTTCTTCTTCTACCATCCATCCGAATCCTACTATTTCTGATTCTTGTAATCTACCTAAACTACCTATAATCAACTCTAATTCTTCACAATCTACTGTTCCTGGCAATCATGACCTTTCACTTCCTTCGTCTTCTGCTATCCATCCGGATCCTCCTATTTCCAATTCTTGTAACCTATATAAACTACCTGCCATATACCGGGGTTCTATACATCCTAAACTTAATGACCTTCTTAATCCTTTAATTTCTTCTCCATTCCATTAGCAAAAGAAAAAACCTTACTACTGTGATTAAGTCTAATGGGGAGGGGCAAATGAAGATACTACCCTCTAGCATGATTGTAATAGTATAAATAGGGACAGCACTGTCAAATATGGACACCCGGTAGGCTATCCATACCTGATATTTTTTTAATAGGATTTCTCTTCCACCACTACCTGAAAAGCAAATTCTTTCCACATTACAACTTCCTTTGTTTTTCTTCATTGGATTGGATTATTCTAGATCTTTGACTCGTTTTTTTTCGGAATTAATGTATATAATCGTTTTTACTTTATCACTACCACAGTTTTGAATAGGGTTCGACCTTCTTACACAAATTCAGCCTCTCACTCTTCCATCGCTTCCGGCCTCACACTTTTTCTGTCACATTATGACGGGTGGGGAGGAAGATGTAAAGGAAAAATTTTTAATCATGATATGAAATACTACATAAACTACTTTTCCATTTCAGCATCTTACTAAACAGATTTCTATTTGACATATGTGGTGAGTTACACTTACTGTATTTATAAAAGGAAATGTTTTAAAATACTCTGAATTCTTGAATCATATATACAAAAAAAATATTGCCAAATATTATTCTTGGTGCCAATAACTGTAAGTATCCTTTCTTGATTTTTAGAAATATGTATGACACCTTGACTGCTATGAGTCACTCCCATTGATAGTTACAAAAACCCTCTAGATTCTTTACCTCAAATCCTTGAGGTAAGTTTGTTAGCACTTGTTTAGTATATACCTAATACCATATATTTATGAAAAAAATAAAATAAAATAAAATCATGACAAAATAAAAAAAATTATAAGTATAACTGAAAGGAATGTATTTCCTTACGCAGGTCGCAGTTTAGGAACCTGTTTAGAAGTTTTTCTTGACCCAAACCTAGTCGCTTACATAAGTCTCAAGCTGGGAGCTTGTTTAAGAACTATTAAATGACCCAAGATGAAACAGTAAAAAATTCTACCTGACTTAATAGCTGAAATTGTAACAATAGTTACAATTAAAAGAAAAAGTGTAAAAAAGGAAAAGTCTTTAAAAAAAGATAGTTAAAATAAAAACTTATTACCTAAGAAATATAAAACTGTAAAAACATTTATTTATAGTGCTTAAAACATTCGTCTTAAAGAAATTTATTAGAGTAATAGTGTACCCTATAAATAGGGAAAGTGCATATATATATTTATATATGTATGAATAGACTGACATTCTTAAGTGATGTATGAACTATATGCATAACAAACTTACCTTCTTTATATAGGCAGTTAATCTTATCTTTAAATTTTTTTGTTAGTTTTTCATTCATAAGTAATCATTAAAAATAATTAATAAACCTTCTTTATGTATGAGTGGGATAGAGAGCATTATTTTATGCTGATTGTATAATATATATTATATCCAAATGATCATATTACACTAAATGTTAAGCATATTAGGCTAAGCTTTTTATGATCTTTATCATAACCTGCATTAGGTGAGATTAAAATTAAATATTTATAAGAATCAAATTACTTGTGCATGCTATGCAGTTATAATTATATTTGTGACTTTATAAACGTATGTTCTTAAGGTATACACACCGGTGTGTCAGTGCATGTACAAATCTTTTTATGTGATGATTTAAGATGATGACAACTTTCAGTGCATGTTTCTACAGGGATTACAATTTGATCTAGCTAATATATGTTTGATTTGCTTATTACGTAACTGATAAAAATATGAAATTGTGGTAAAATCAATTATAAAAATTAAATAAAACCTTTAAAGAACCCCTAAAATTTACCTATTACCCTCTGAAAAACCTATATTGCTGTTCTTAATTTTCTTATTTGTAAATAAAACGTAACTTTTACCTGTTCTTGTTTCTTCACACACTAAAGCTGTGCATTCACTTCATTTGTATTAATACTTGTCATTGTCTATGTTCAAATACTATCCTTCAGGTAAATAATTTTTCTCAAGCCTTATATGCTTTTCTAAATTGCATCACTGCATCTGCTAACTCGCCTTTTATATTTTTGCATGAACTGCGTGTATTGACTGACACAAGCTTTTCCATTCACACTATTGCAACATTCAGATAGAGATAGTACATTACGACACTGTTTCAGAAACGTCATAGACAGTTACAGTCACAAACACTTCCGTTGAGTATGGCGCACCTATGCACTCCCTTCTTTTCTCCATTAATTTCTTCTTTTTAATCTATCTATTATAGTATCATATATATTATATATATATAAAAATATATATAATATATATCTATATATATATAATATATATATATATATATCTATCATTTTTGCTGTAGGTATGTAATGACATTCAGTGGCCTAATGGTTCCTTTCTGTTGCCGTTCATTCCCCACTCAAATCTCCAGACAACATCTAAGAGACACCACCTTTTATCACTTACCATATATATATACACATACTTATATCCCACCTCTCTTCCATGACAACATCTTAACAAGGACATCCTATCCCTTAATATCCCTATGTGGTGGGGAGAAAAAAAAATTGATTAAATCGTATGTCTTGCGTGTCTAGAAGGCGAACTAAGGGACGTGTAGTTAGGTTGCTGCCCAGATCCACTTAATCTGTTTGCCATGGAATGCTAATTGCATGCCATCGGATGACGGCTCGTGTCGCCGTAAGTGCAGCCTTCTAGTCTTCGCAAAATGTATGAATCGTATGGGTACATGGAATGTCGAGGAGTAAGAGAGAGAGAGGTGAATGGGATTGTATTAGAAATGGGCAAATTTTGAATTTGCTTGCTTGTGACTGAAGCAAAGATGAAAGAAAACATGAAAATAAGTGGTGTGGTGGGAAATGTGTTTTGTGGGTTGGTGTTGGAAAGGAGTGAGAGGGGGATAGAAGGATTTGCAATTCTGATGAGTGACTTCTGGTAGAGAGCTATGTTGTGTGGTACTAGAATTCTAAATGTTAAATTTAAGTTTGAAAAGTCAAAATTTGTGTGGTTGTGACATAGGTCCATCTGAGGTAATGTTGAAATGAGTGCAATTTTCTGTGATAATTGAATGATGTTTGGATGGGTGAGTAGGAGATTAAGTTCATTTGCCACATATCTGCCCACCCAAGGAATTTTTTTTTTTCTACAGTTGTGAACCACTTAACGGGCAGAGCCTTATTTGAGGAGGGGGCGTAGTATTCTCAAAGGTTTTCACATCTAGCGCAAATTACGCATATTAGCACAGCAGGCTATAAAGTGAGGAGATTAAACTCAGCTGGAAATACAGAAGATTGAAGAGAATTCCACAGAAAGAGGTGGTGGGAAAAAAGAAGCACCGCAGTGAACTAGCCTGGAGTTACCAATGCAACACAATACTCGTGCGCAGACACAGCACCCCGTGTGCTACGAGGGCGCCGTAAAGGTGGTGTACGCTAGAAGTAAAGTTCCTCGAGCATCCTGCGCTTCGGTACTATAGGATTGAGAATATAAGCCAACTATCACGCCCGCATAAGAAGAGGGTCAGGTGTAACTGGAAGGTACAGAACAGTATTATAAGCCTTTTGCCTAATGGACTCTGACCTTTCAAAAGCCGGGTGAAACAGAGCCCCCCCACCCAGATATGAGAGCATACTCCATACATGGGCGGATGAGACCTTGTATAGGGGAACTGAAGAAGAGAAAAAAATTCTCTTCAGTTTAAACAGAACTACCAGGTTCTTTTGAGGCGCCCTAAAACTCGTTGTGATGTGAGTTTTCAAGAATTTTTTGTATTTTGTTGGCCAAGGATGTTTTATATTGTCAACAGGAGAGACGTAGAACGTCGAAGAGATAGTAAGTAAGGTGTTTGGGAGAAGGCAGATTTTGTAGAGTTGGTTTTTAGAAGAATTGAGTTCACAAGGTTGAGACGACCCCATCCGGAAATTCTATCCAGATCAAGGAGAATAGAATCGAAAGATTAAGACAGAGAGCAAATTCTACGAAGTAAATAGAGGGAGCAAATTTATTAGATTGAAGAATGAAGGTTGAAGTCATCGCACATGAATGAATAGAGCTAGCGGTCAATGAAGAAGATATTACTGAAAAAGTAGGAGAATAAAAGACAGAACTGATGGAAACACCAC
>JABUQX010096254.1:30000-33068 GCA_015478945.1 Trachelipus rathkii
ACATCATATGCAGTAGTTTTTAGGGCGATTAAATCTTATCGAGAAACGTGTAAATCAAGTTTAATCAAAAACGTTAGAGGGATAAAGGCTAAACCTAGAAAATTTTCAGAGAAAGGGGTATTTCTTCATGGAACAATTGTCGATGGCCCCATTCGTCCAGCTACAGCTTTGTGTATGCGGAGAACCTAAATCGTGTCCCATTTCATGATTTCATTACATAGAAATACAAAAATAAGTTGCAAGTAAAGTACTAGTGGGCGGATAAAGGCTAAGAAGTAGCAAGTCCACTAATATTTTACATGGGACTATATTTCTATAGTTCTAATCCTTTAATCATAATTGTAATAATACGGAGCGTTTTGGCGATAGAATGAATTTTGTATTTTTCTTTGTTTTAATTTAGACCGTTTCCCGTTTTTGTCCTGTCTATTTGATGCTTACGTACTCGATAAGAAATTGCTCACAAGTTTTTTAGTAGTAATTCCTGTTTCAGGGTTCACCTCTTCTGCGAAAGTCAGGAAAAAAATCAGTCAGAGGAAGCGTTTTAACGAAATATGTTTGAAAGTTCAGGAAAATTCCAAACAAAGTCCGGAATTTAAAATTTTTTTTTTTTTTTATTTTTTTTTTCTTTCTTTTTATTTTCAAACATTTGACAGATATACATCATTGGACCCAAGTTACATATTTTTCTATATTTTTTTTCTTTACTGTATAATTGTGGGATGAGAGATGTATTTGATAATTTGAATGAGAAGGGTGGCGAGGAAGCATTCCATAAATAATACTTCTAATCCTCTGTTTCTTTCTATTTTAGTTCACTATTATACTATTCTTCCTATTCTGTCCATAGAGGTTGTTTCAAGTTCATCCTCTCGATTGAAGGTGATTGGTATTTGGATGTGTTTTATAGACTGTATGACTTATGACTTAATCTGTTATATCTTTTTCTTTTTAGGGCATTTATACTTTTTTTTTTTTTATTATTATTATATGTTTGAAGAAGTGATTTTTGGATTTTTTTGTCGCACGTTGACAGCCGCAAAATCTCTCACAACCAACCATTACAAAACGTTTCTTTTCAAACAAAAAACCCTCTTGAAAAGAAGAGCATTAACTCTTTGATGGAGAGTGAATCATGTCTTTACGAAAGTCCAAACGTCAGACTCCACTTGGTCCATTTCGTGTTCACCGATTTACAATGTCATTGCTAAATATTATGGGGAAAGATTTCTTATGTCAGTAAAAAATGCCTGCTAAGAACAACTAAGCTTTTTTTGTATTAGATTTACATGACAAAGACAATTTGCGGGATGTAAAGGTATTAATCTTGGATTTCAAACAAAAGAAACTTTTTCTCAAAAGAAGTCACTTCGAATGAAAGTAATATCTCCTACAAATTCAAACTTGAATGCCGACTTCGACTAATCAAAGACACAGAAAAGATATTAGATAAGATGTCCTCAATGAAGTACAAGCCTGTCCAAGGGCTCTCATATTGGATCCTAGTATAATTTTCATCAGCCAGAACAATGGAAAAAAGATTTGCTTTATTGCTAGAGGCATTGTACACCAATAACTGATTCACAGATCTGTTGCTGATAAAGCAAAAGCACAATACACTCTACTTTGCAGTGAAGCTCATTCTAAACTTGAATTAAAATTCAAAATATTTTGGATGGTGACTGTCCTTCAAAGAGACTTGATGAATTTTTTTTCTTCTATAGCAGTACCTGGAAATCAATGTTATGCGGAATTGTGGGCAATTTTTAAATTAGGACTATATTTCTTCCATGGAAATTCTGCGACAGTGGAAGGGAGGGTTTCTGTCAAAATATAAGCAATTCGTAGAGAATCTGAAAGAAATAGTCTGATTCTCAAAGAACATGCACCATGCTTATAGATCTTCTTATTGAAAGTAATTCAAAAGTTCCATATCACTTAAAAAAATGTTGGACAAATGTAAGAAGCGGCCATAAGGAGATACGAAAGAACATCCTAAGAAAACAAAAGAAAATTATTCATACAGATCTATAAACTTGAAGAGCAGAGAAGATGTTAAAACAAAAGCTTTGACAGAAGAAGGACGCTTTACAATCAAAATGTTCAGATGATTGAGAAGATAAAACTTAACCTAAATTCCATTAGACTTTTGTGATACAGTGGTTGTTATTCCCTAGCTATTAAGGTAATCTTAAATTTATTTTCTTTATGTATAAATAAAACTGTTTGTTTTGGAATAAAAATAAAAAAAAAGTGCGTTGGACGGCTATGGGGAAGGTATAGATGATTACCTAAAAAAAAAAAATATTTTTTAAATTCATGCATGATATGAACATTTTTAAAGTAAATTTTCAATAATTTAATGTATTGAACTGAGTAGATAGGCTGCAATAATGATTAATAGATATTTTATACGCCAAAATAACGAACACCTTGGTCAGGGAAAATTTGCGAATTTGGCCAGGGATAGTCAGGGAATTCAATTTCAAAATTTCAGGGAATTCAAATTTAAAACGACCGCGATTTCGTGGTTGGTTTACTTTTGTTTTTTAAACGAATTGAATCAGCTGTTGTGATGGAGCACGTGGTTTTGGATAAAAGTAAATAAAAATAACATGAATTTTATATACAAATAATGATCACTATTTGTGATGGAGTTTATCCCTTTTGGAAGAAATTAGATTTAAAGGTGATTTTATTTGAATGAAACAATCACCAATTCAGACCCAAGCCGCCATCTTGTTTGTTTACAATTTTCGTAAGAACGTGCTTAAATTCGGCAAGCACGAGAAATAGCAACTTTACTAGGAATTAGGAAATTCTTATGTATTGTGAAGCTTTCTAGCGATTTTTTCGGTAGACTTTGACAATGAAACGCAAACTCGAGCATTCTTACGTTCGTAAGCACAAATACAAAAATAATATAGCTATATATTAATATATATATAATATATATATATTACTATATTAATCATATATATAAATATAGTATGATATAATATATACTTTAATATATATATCATATATATAAATATATATATATATATATTATTAGGCTAATTAATTTA
>JABUQX010096255.1:0-26803 GCA_015478945.1 Trachelipus rathkii
TCTTCCCCTGGGAAATACCTTAGAATTATGATTATGTAGAAATTATAGAGTAAGGACGATAGATAGACAATTTGCCCTAAGAGCCTCTAAATCTGGCAATTATTCAATTTTTCCCAAAGGGTCGGGCTTTATCTTGGATCCTTTAGCCATAGTTATGATAGTGATAAAGATAACTAGTTGACGTATATTGGTTAAAAACATATAGAGCCGATCCACCTTAAGATATTCATGAAATATATAATTAGTAATAAAATATATAATTCCGCCTAATGATGTGATGAGTATTATTATCCATAACTCATGGTTGATAGTTAAATAACAGCGCTAAAATAATAAATTCAATCCTGTATATTGGAGGTAGTTATCTCCGAATATAACTACTAAGGGGGTAATATTGTATACAGTGGCGTAAACCACCTAAAGATCAGCTGTCGACAACAACCACCGCGAAAACTCTTATTTAATAGTGCTGCCCCTTTAGATAATATAGTAACTTGAGAGTGAAATATATTTATTTTGAGAACTTGAATGCAAAATAAAGTACTTTAATTTGTTCATTACTAATATAAAAAAATCACATTTATACATTACAAAAGAAACAAGTTAGTGGCCATTGATAAAAATAATAATAAAAGTAATTTTATATTAATAATATATATTATATATATATATATATATATATTAATATATATAAATATATAAATAATATATAATATTATATATAATATAATATATTATATAATATATATTTAATATAATATAATATATATATAATATTATATTATAAATATAATTAATATATATTAATAAAATATAAATATATAATATAATAAATATATATAAAAGAGATCCGCATTTTTTATAAACACCTTTATTACCAATTACTTGAGAGGTTATTAGGTAAATGATAAAATGAGCATACAAATACTTTAACTATAATATACAAATACATCATAATTGTCATTACTCTATTTCTAACCTTTAACATTAATAGATATTCCTAAAATGCTTAACATTAATAATATACCCTATATATTATATATTTTATAACTTCTATATATAATACTCTATTGCATATCTAACATAAAATGTTATGAGCTACTAAAATTATTCCTTACAAGTATCCAGTGAACGAACTGAGTACCTACGAATCTAATTAAACTCTAATAATGTAAGTACATAGACACTAATTCCACTTAACCTTACGGTCGTCATGGTACTTCTCAAAAAACAAATCTTTATTATTAGCTTAATTTATATAATATATTTTAAGAAAGAACGATTTATCTTACTAAGCACGATGATGTGTTTAAACTTATATGTATGAGCGTCAGAAATTAAAAGCTGTACACAACGTTTTAAGGATATAACTACAATGAACACTATAATAATATATAATATTTATTCAATCAAGCTAAATATTCTAGGTATACCATCTTGATAATAAATAATTTAAATTATTTAGAATCGACATTTATCTATATATATTCACTATTCATATTATCAAACTTATGCCATTCCACAGTAGTGATCGTAAAATCTAATATTTGATCCTTAGAAATATGAGAAGACACAATGAACAATGATCAATTCCGAGAGTAATATCATAAAGAAACTTGTCACTAAACGTTAAAAAATTTACTCAGAGTCTTTTATCATATATTATTTTTTAAGAGTAAATATAACATTGTCATATACTAAAAAGCAATCTATATTGTAAAGTTCTTCACATTTATCTTTGTTTTGTTAATCTGAGTTTAAAGGGCTGTATGGGACACTCTAAAAATAGTCAGAAATATATTTCTATCTCTAACTCTTCCTCCATATCTAGTTCCGTTCTTTATTTTTTATTATTTTTATTTAATTAATTTTACTGCTTAAATTTTATAAATTAGTAAATTTTTAATAATTTTTTTTTAATTAACATTTTTTGACCATTATATCTAATAAAATCAAAAGGACATTTTTTATGAAGTGTCCAAAACCCACACACATCTCCACTGCACAAATATATATATTATATATATATATATAATATATATATATATATATATATATATATATATATAATATATATATATATTTATATATATTATATATATAATATATATATATATATATATTATATATATATATATATATATATATTATATATATATATATATATATATTATATATATTAATTGTTGGGACTCAGTCTCACCAAAATTTTTATTTTTATTATTATTATTATTATTTTATTATTATTATTATTATTATTATTGATTTTTATTACATTATTTATTATTATTATTTTATTTTATTATTATTAGTAGTAAGTAGTAGTAGTAGTAGTAGTAGTAGTAGTAGTAGTAGTAGTTATTTACTGTATGTATTTCTTTTTTGTGAAACTTATTTTTTTCTGTTATTTCGAGGGTGAATTTTTTTTTTTTTTTTTTTTTTTTTTTTTTTTTAGTTTGCCAAGGATTGTTTGTGTTTGACCGATTTATTTATTTTATTTTATTAGGAAAAAAAAATACACCTGCTTAAATTTTAACTTCCCTCCTACTTAAACAAATAAGTCAAATTTTTATAAATTGGATTATTTTTTGTTTTATGACGTAGGTCTTTCCATTTGAATTTTAGATCAAATTTGAACAAACAAAGAATTTTATTCTTTGTAAAGTTTTTCTTTAAAGAAGCAAAATTTTTTATTATAGGTTATGGAATATTTTAGAAAGGATCTTTAAAATCTTAGAATTGTATGTCTATTATATATACACCCTGATCTAAACGGACGAACTGTAAGAATTATTTTATCCCTACCCCCCAACGTTGGTAGGTAGAGAATCAGCCAAAACAACAACAACAAAATACTTTTGTACCATTGTAGGGTTAGTGTGCCCAAACTTTAACTACTAATGTTGCTTTACTTGGAGGTTGATAAGATCTGAATCTTTTAACTAAGTTTTTTTCGTTCATTTGAGAAATTGAAAATATACACAAGTTAATAATAGTTTTATATAAAATAACAGAATCCATTGGATGATTTCCCCTTGAGGTTTATTCGTGTAAGCACAAATTAACAGATTGGTCTCCCTGCAGCTGCAGTTATGACACAGTTGTAAAGGACCGTGCTGTCGGTGCACACACTCTGGAATTATAGTTACGCAGTTGCGGTATATATTTAAATAAATAAATGCTAATAGTATTAAAACGTAAATCAACAACACTGTTTGTTTACATACAAGAGTTTTGTGAGTCAGTAACTATGGTTGAGTATTGAAGACAATATTTTTTATGTCTCTTTTAACTTTAATTTTTTCTCACCTTACCGTCTTTGTTTGCTATATGTTCCTATAATGAGAAACTTACACAAGTTTTAAAGGGTTTTGGTTATGAAGGCCGTTTTCGTTTTTGTCATTCGTGCTTACGCTGGATAAGATATGCTTACCCAGTTTTAGCACGAATTTTGTGCATAAACGAACGCGATTTCTCATAAAAGTTAATTTTTGCTTACAAACATTTGGAATCAGCTGTTGTAATGGACCACGTGGTTTTGGAATAAATAGATATAAAAAAAAATAACAAAATGGTTTTATATTACAAATAATTGATCAACTATTGTGATAGAGTTTTTCGATTTAGAAGAAATTAAATTTAGAGCTAATTTTATTGAATGAAACCTTCATCAAACCAAACGGACCCTAACCACGCGGGCTCGCCATTCTTGTTTGTTTTACATTTTTTTCGTAAGAACGTGGCTTAAAAATTTTCGGCAAGCACGGGAATAGCAACCTTACAGAATTAAGGAAATTTCCTTACGTTTGGTGAGAGTAGTAGGGGGGCTATATTGGAGGAAAAAACTGACCTTGATTTATACGACCTTTTTGACGCCTTTTTGACCCTTGACCGACCTTGAAAGCTTGACTTGACCCACCTGACTTTTTTTGAAGCCCAAAATTTTTTTTACCTGGCCGTTGACGCTTTTTGGGCCTTTGACCCTTTTTTTTGACCGTTAACCGTTTTTTCGACACACCTTTGGTCTTTCCCATGGGTCAATTTTGGCGCCAACGGTATTTTTTTTGGGCAAACCTAATTTTTTGGCAACCTAATTTTGGCACCCCTATTTTTTTGGCAGCCCTAAATTTTTGGCAACCCTTCGAAGAGGGTTGCGCCAAACGGTTGCGTCAGCAACCGTTGTACGTACCCCACCCTAATTTTTTCGACCAATCGACCTTTGGTCTTCCATGGGTCATTTTTTGCCCACGTAATTTTTGTGGCCATCCTTTAGGTGGCTTATGCCGTTTTGAATTTGTCTTTTACCTTGTTTTCACCAGATATATTTCGGCCTTGACCATGCCATATACCATGGGTCATTTTGACCCACGGTAATTTTTTTCCTTCCTTTAGGGCTTAGGTCCTTTTTGATGTTCTTTAACCTTGTTTGAACCAGATTACTTTTCGGCCTTGACCTTGCATATACCATGGGTCATTTTGGCCCACGCTAAATTTTTTTGCCTCACTGTGGCCCCCCGTCACATAATTTCGTTCCTAACTTTGACGCATGTAAATGGATCTTTCCTACTTGAACACAATTACACACACACACACACAATACCACCACACACCAACACACACCACACACAACACACCACAACACCACACACACACACACACACAACACACACTTACTTACACTTATAACACACATTCCACTAATGACACTTAATTCACTATACACTTACATTTTCCCCCATAGACACTGTTCATTTACAACTTTTACTCACGCGTACAAACACACCTACCATCCCTTTGGGGTCCATGGGTCAATTTTGAACCACGGTAATTTTTTTGGGCTTCCTTTAGGGACTTAGCCATTTTTTGAATGTTTTAATTTTAACCTTGTTTGACCATGATATTTCGCCCTTTGACCTTGCCAGATACATGGGTCAATTTGACCCACGTAACTTGATGGCTTTGATGGTTCCAATCAACGTAAGAAGTTTAGGGATGTTCTTTATTAGTGGTTTTGAGTATTTAGAATGATGTGCCAGGTGGAGTCCAGGTGAGTGCCAAGTGAGTGCCAATGAAGTGCCAAATGAGTTGCCCAAAGTGAGTGCATGAGTGCCAAGTGGTGCCACATGTGCCAACGTTGAGTTGCCACACATAGTGCTGCCAACTGAGTGCCACTTTTTTCAAGCCTTTTCTAGCCTCCTTTGAGCCCGAAATAGGCCCTATATGGGTGTCTACCCCTAGGTTATAAGGTATGAGGATTTCGATTGGTGTATATTTACAACCGATTAGGATGCTTCCTACTTATGAGTTATGTTCTTTTTCTTATCACTTATAGCCTATATATTATATATTTATTTATATATATATATATATATATATATATATATATAATATTTATATATATATATATATATATATATATATTATATATATATATATATATATATATATAATATATTATTATATAATATATATATATATTATATATTACTCACACACAGACACTACACACATACACCACTATGACACTTTTAACACACATTCACTATGACACTTTATAACATCACTAATGACACTTAATAAGCGCTTACACTCTACCATAGACACTTTCATTAAACCATATACACTTACATCACACCCACACACAGATACACCTACACTTACACTCACACACTCACACACTTGATATTTTGATGCCTCAACTTTGATGCCTCAACTTCAACTTTGATGCCTCAGCAATTAATGCCTCAACTTTGATGCTCAACTTTGATGCCTTCTACTTTGAAGGTTCATCTTTGATACCGTCTATAATTGATGATTCATCTTTGATGAAATCAACTTTGATGGCTCATCTCTACCCTACATTAAAGAACAGAGTTAATATTAATGTCTTCCCCTAGATCATAAGCTACCAACGGCGCAGCGTGCGCCCTCCGCGTGAAAGGCTGACAACCCCGCACCCGCATGTGCGACCCGCCGCGGTCCCCGCCCACCGCCCGCGTTTCCCGCCCGCCGCGTCCGCCCAGCCGCGTGCGCACCGCAGCGCAGCGCAATATTACACGCCCGCGCGTGCGCCGCAGGCGAATATCCTCACACGATGATATATATATATATATATATATATATATATATTAATTATATATATATATATATATATATATATATATATATTATATTATATATATATATATATATATATATATATACTACGAGTCATTATCATTTTTAATTTCATACTTAACCATTTCAAAGAATTTCTTTTTCAAATAAACTATGAGTCATTCATTTTTTTTCCAAACTAAACATTTTATTAAAACATTTTCGCGAACCTAAAACTGTAACTAATTACAGTCATCTTTTATATTTTTACTTAATACTTTTTAATTTATAATTTTAAAAATTGTATATGAAGAAAAAAACCAGAGTGTCCTGATGTATAAACATTTTATTTTTACTACAATTGTACGAAATTTTATTAAAAGCATTAACATTACATTACAAACCTTAAAGCAGTAAAGATCAAGTAAATTCAATAGAGGTTGTTTACCTAACATCTAAGGGGATTAGTAATGCTTTGTTTTACTGCCTTTACTGCTTTAACTCATGTTTTAAAACATAGCTTTAACTTTTCTGCTTTACTGCTTTAACTCACTGTTTTTACACTCGCTACTCATTATACAAGTTAACATACCTTAAAAGCAGTAAATTCAGTAAAATCAATAGAGGGTGTTACCTAAACACCTAAGGAGTTAGTAATGGCTTATTGTTTTTACTGCCTTGCTTTAACTTTCTGCTTTTACACCTGTTACTGATTTCCTGCTTTACTGCTTTAACTTTCTGATGATACTTCTTTAACATTCTAATTTACTTTTTTTTTAACTCAAATGCTTTCCCTGTTTAAC
This sequence comes from Trachelipus rathkii, assembly GCA_015478945.1. Classification (NCBI taxonomy): domain Eukaryota; kingdom Metazoa; phylum Arthropoda; class Malacostraca; order Isopoda; family Trachelipodidae; genus Trachelipus; species Trachelipus rathkii. The sequence continues at coordinate 6,900 of JABUQX010096255.1, forward strand.
TTATAACTTTATTAACATTATCTTTATTTTATTTTTGAATTTTCTAAACTTTATTTATGTTTTAATTATTTTTATTTATTTTTATTATTATTTTTATTATTTTTATTATTTTTAAATTTATTTTTATTTTTAATTTTTTTATTATTATACTTGTGTTTTACTTTACTTCCATGCCTAATTGTTATTATTATTAGAAAAAGAACACACATCACTATGACACTTGTATACACACATTCACTAGCACTTATATCACACATTCACTATGCACTATACATTACCCATTAGACACTTACATGTACCAACTCTTCCACACGTAGTATATAGTGGTCACCGCCAATACAGCACAACACACACACACAGCACATCACACTTATACAACTTTATACCACACATTCACTATGACACTTAATACACACAATTTCACTCACTATGACACATACATTTAGCCATAGACACTTACAATTTACACTTATATACCCACACACAACACAACAGGAGCACACACACCACCCAAACACACACACACACAGTCACACACACACGCGCACCACGACCCACACTCCACGCAGATTTACTTACAACTCACACCTTTTTAGTTACACTTACACACAGATTACTTACATTTACACTGTACACGACACACACCACACACAACAACTACAACACATCACACACAGATTTTACTTACACTCACACACAGATTACTTACACACACAGTTTACTTACACATATAACGTATAATTTTATTAAAACATTTTATGTATAAAATTACAACCACCTTATGAATACTGTGTAAAAAGATAACATAATATACAAACTTTCTTAAAATACTTCTATAATAAATCAATCATTATCTTTGATACAAAGAAATTATTATTAAATGTTAATACTTTTTGTTTATAAAATTTTATACTATCAAGTTTAAATAACTTTTTACTAAAAATTTTATGAAAATTTTTATTAAAAACATATATTTTTACGTACCTTAAAAGCAATAAATCAGTGAAAATCAGTAAGGTCAGCCCCCTAGCACCCCTCTACACCAACCCAGCTATGCCACGTTTTGTTCCATTGACTTACTGCTTTACATCATCTTTAGGCATGTAATAAGTATACTAAATAATAAAATAAGTTCTTCTCTGCTACATAAACATGTATTTTATTAAAATCTTTCTAAGTTTTATTTAAAAGATATAATTATTCACTTCCCTCCAATGGTAGATAGGATCGATGTTAATTATGCATATTTCAGAGATTTTAAAATAATTTTCGGATTTTCCACCAACACCAATTAATTATTATTATCTATGTACTTGACAATTCCCATCACAAAACAACCTCCGCTCCTACAGGATTACGAAACTGCCTCGTCTTCTGTAAAAATGTGTTGAAAATAACTACTTTAGGGCTAAAATTAGGATAATCCTTTTTTTTGTATCCGGGGCGATTTAGCTAATTCCAGGTCAAAATATATTTCAAAACTGAAACTTTTTCTCTTGTAAAAATAGGTGCAATAACCTACGTTAGGCCTAATCTAGGCTTTAAAAATTTAGGATAAGCCTTTTTGTAAACGGGCTAATTAGCCTAATACCAGGTCAAAAGGTATTCCAGTATAGACAAGAATCGAAGAATCAAAATGTTATATTATTTATAAAATATTATTTCAAACTGAACAATGCTGGAATCGGTAAAGATCCTTTAAGCAGGTAAGAAGGGAATGTTTACCTTTCTTGTGAGTGGACCGGAGTAATCCTTATCTCTATTGACCGCGCGTGATTGGTCGAGAATTATTTTTATCGCTTTTTGGTTTTCGAATGTAAAAACCCTGTTTTATCAAATATCTTGAACCTTTACCGTGTGATTGGATGTAAAATTATATTTGGAGGATGGCGTGTTTTAGACCCCAAACTCATTTTTTAAAAATCATAACTCGTTTTTAGGCTTGTTAAGCGGTGCAACAAGCTCCTCTGGTTGGTAATAAAAGTGTTCTATTTTCACAAAGTGTAATATCATGAATCACCTTAACAAGTATACCTTCAATACAAAGACATTATCCAGTGAAAACAAGATCCCGGAAGTAGGTTGTTTCATTCTTATATAAAAGAAAACCCGATGGATTTTAATTTTTTTAAAGTGTGCTACCCAATCACCCTGTTATATTTATACCCTAACGTATTTCGTGAGCCAGATGAATTACTTTTGTATAATGTTAATTACACTGAAGAGTGCCTTAACAGAATACTTTAAAACAGCAAGCGTCAGCTTTTAAACTGGACTCCGAAACAGTTATTAGCCCTGTTGCGAAGAAATTCCAGCGAATAAAGCAACTTACTCTAAAGCCATTTTATAAACATCAATAACATAAATCAGTTTGGAAATAAGTTAGATTATGGGAGAGAAATAATGAAAGCCGTTCTTTTATTTGAAACCTCATCATTGGATTCTATCATTTCAGGATTCTATGCGCATAGATGACTATATTTAGAGGTACGTAAGCGAATGTTAATACAGATAAAGAAGACATTTGTGTTATCTAATTAAACGTAATCGTAATTCATTACATGTTATAAAAATACCCAAGAATACTACCGCTTTTAAGAAAAACCCTGATGGTGATGACCCAGTAATCGCCATCATCGATCGCTTCTGTTTCTATACGACTAACAGAAATTCATTTATCACTTAGAAAAACAATGGCAAAGAAAGTATTTAATTGCAGGTGACCCCGATGTAAATAATATTCTATGATATCTGACGGGACACTTTTTAACGTATGTGTTAACTGAAATGTATTAATGCAGACACGAAACTATTTCATCGATAATGATATAAATGAGATTGGCATATTTGCCAAAGATTTCAGAGAATTTTAATAATAAATATAATCTAATTTTAACTTATTTGTGTAAAATGTATGTGGAAGTGTTATATATAAATAATATTTCTGGGTATTTATATTCTAAATGTGAAAACCTTATATATAATCATTGTAAATATATTTAACACTCTTGTATATTATTTTAATTTTTGGCCTATATATATAATATATATTATACTTAATATATATATATATATAATATATATATATATATTACTAATATATTATATTATATATAATATATATTATATATATAATATTATTTTATATATATATATATATATTTATATTAAAATTAACATGTAAGATAATGATTATTAAATTTCTAATTATAATATATAAAGTTTAATTATCCTTATTTTTACTTTCTTTATTATTAAAATTAATATTTACATGTATGTTAAGAGTTTAAATAAACGATGCCCAGGTTCAGGATATGAAAAAAACATGTTTTTACATACGTAAAACACAAAAAGCGATAAAATAATTCTCGACCAATCAAATACGAGGTCATATAGAGATAAGGATTACGCCGTCCACTCACAAGAAAGGTTAACATTTCTTCTTACCTGCTTAAGGATCTTACCGATCCAGCATGTTTCAGTTTTGAAATATATTATAAAATAATAATTAACATGTGATTCTCGATTTCTTGTCTATACTGGTATTACCTTTTGACCTGGTATTTAGGCTTAAATCAGCCTGGATACAATAAGAACCTAACCCTAAATTTAAGCCTATAATTTAGGGCTAAACGTAGTTAATTGCATCATAATTTTATTTTATCACTTGAAGGTCAGTCTAAAATACGTTTCGACCTGGAATTAGGTCTAAATCGCCCCGGATACAAAAAGGATTATGCCTAATTTTAGGCCTAAAGTAAGTTATTTCAACAACAGATTTTTAACAGAGAGGAAGGGTCAGTTTCGTATCTGTAAGGAGTGCGGGTTGTTTTGTTTTCTCTGTTGGGATGTCAATGTACATAGATAATAATAATAATATAAATAATAATAAAAGAAAATCCGAATTATTTAAAAAAATTTGAATATTTTTTTAGTTAAATCGAGCGGATAATATAGAATGTAAGTGAAAATATTTGTTATTTTTTAATATAAACTTAGCCAGCAGAAGTTCAGCGATTGCATTTTATGTGGTAGCAGTGAAGCACTTAATTGTTATGGTTTATAATACTTCTTACATAACTAATAATGGTTAGTTATCAAATCAGTAGCATATTTACAGATAAAAGGTTCAGTTTTGAAAATATATTTTGACACTGGAAGTTGGTCTTAAATCCCCCGTGATTAACAAAGGATTATCCCTAATTTTAGTGGCCTAAAGTCAGTTATTTCAAACACATTTTTCATGAGAGAGGTCAGTTTTCGTACTGTAATGAGTGCGGGTTGTTGTGTTTTTCTCGTGCTGTGGATTGTCAATGTACATAGATATAAAATATAATAATAAGAAAAATCCGAATTATTTAAAAACTTTGTTAAATTTTATTAGTTAAAATCGACGCGAATAAATATGTAAGTGAATAATTTGTTATTTTTAAATAAGAACTTAAGAAAAGATTTAATAAAAAGGCATGTCGTGCTAAGGAAAAAGAAGAACTTATTTTTTTGTTATTGTAATAATGATTACATAGCTAATGATTATGTAAAGCAGTAAGTCATAGAACTAACGTGGCACAATAGCTTGGTGTAGAGGGGGTGCTAGGGGCTGAGCTTAACTGATTTTAACTGAATTTTTGCTTATTTTAAGTAAGACATAAAATGTATATATATTCAAATAAATTTAATGCAATTAATATTAAAAGTTATTTTAAACTGATAGTTATAAAATTTATAAAACAAAAAGTATTACAGTTAATAATAATTTCTTCGTTCAAAGATAATGATTGATTTATTATAGAAAGTTTTAAGAAACTTTGAAATAATTTTAAGTTATATTTGAATGAGTAATATATATGTACGTGTGTTTAATTAAAACATAAATGTTTTAAAATAAATTATACGGTTATTTGTGTAAAGTAATCTGTGTGTAAAGTAAATACTGTGTGTGAGTGGTAAGTAAAATTCTGTGTGTGGTGTGTGTGTGGTAGTGTAAATGTAAGTATCTGTGTGTGAGTGTAAGTAAATCTGTGTAGTGTAAGTAAATCTGTGTGTGTGTGCGATACGTGTGTGTGCGTGTGTGTGTGAGTGTGTGTGTGTGTGCGTGTGTTGTATATAAGTGTATGTGTGAGAGTCTATGGTTAAATGTTAATGTCATAGTGAATGTGTGATAAGTGTCATAGTGAATGTGTTTGTATAAAGTGTTAAGTGTGTGTGTGTGTGGTGTGTGTTGTGTGTGTGTAAGTGAACACCGGGTGTGTATAAGTGTAAATGTAAGTGTCTATGGGTAAATGTAGTGGCATAGTGAATGTGTGTATATAGTGTCATAGTGAATGTGTGTTTATAATGTTCATGTGAATGTGATGGTTCTAAAATAATAATAACAATAGGCATGAAATAAATAAACTCTAGTATAATAAATAATAAAATAAAATAATAAAAAAAAAATAATAAAAATAATAAAATAAAAATAAAAATAATAATAAAATAAATAAAAAGTATTTAAACAAAATTAAAAATATTAATTTAATTAAATATATGAGTTAAACAGTAAACATATGAAGTTAAAGCAAAGTAAGCAGAAAGTTAAAGGCAGTAAAAGCAGAAAGTTAAAGCAGTAAAAGCAGAAAGTTAAAGCAGTAAGAACAAAGTTAAAGCAGTAAAACAAAAGCAGTACTATCCTTAGGTTTTTAGGTAACACCTCTTATTGATTTACTGATTACTGCTTTTAGGGTATGTAAAGGTAATGAGTTAAAGAGCAGTAAAACAAGTGAGTTAAAGCAGTAAGCAAAATTAAAGCAGTAAGAAATGAGTTAAAGGCAGTAAAGCAGTTAAAAACAAAGCATACCTATCCTTAGGTGTTAGGTAAACACCTCTATTGATTTACCTATTTTACTGCTTTTAAGGTATGTAAATTTTAAATTTGTTTTTTAATAAAATTTTCGTAACAATTGTAGTAAAATAAAAATGTTTATATATCAGACACTCTGGTTTTTTTCTTCTTTCATAGTTACTATTTTTTAAAAAATTTATTAAAGTTAAAGAAAAAAGTAATTAAGGTAATATAAAAGATGTTCCTGTAATTGGTTACAGTTTTAGGTTGCGCGAAAATGTTTTTAATAAAAAATGATTTAAGTATGAAATAAAAATGAATGACTCATGGGTATATTTGAAAAGAAATTCTTTGAAAAATGTTTAAGTATGAAAATAAAAATGATGACTCCGTAGTATATATATATATATAGGGTTGGAAAAAAAAACCATGGTTTTTTTAAAAAAAAACACAAAAAAAACATTGGGTTTTTTTTTTTTAAATCAACAAATAAACCAATGTTTTTTTTTTGGTTATTTAATTGCTATTTTGATGGTTTTAAATGTGGTTTTTTATTGGTTTTAGAATAGATTTTAAAGGCAAAATCACTACTGGAAACTGTTATACACATGTGCTAACATATTTTTAAAATTCCTTATAAATTTCTTTAGATTCTTAAATTTCAAAAATTTTCTTGATAACTGTAAACTGGGCATAAAACTATTTATTAATTTTTTTGAGTTTTTACATAAACTCATAAAGTAAAAATAAGAGGGTATATTAATAATATATAAACCTACGTATCTGAAAAAAGGGGGTTATACTTTATTAATTTTACCAAAAAAAAATAAAAAGAAAAGAAAAGTGTTTATTCAAATTAACATATAAAGATATAAATGATAAATGAATTCTTATTTACCTTATTTTGAATACTAGGAATAAATATATATATATATATTTATATGTATATATATATTATTATTATATATTATATATATTATATATATTAATATATATATTATATATTATATAATTATATATTATATATATATATATATAAATATATATATATTATTTATTTATATTATATATTATATAGTTATATTATAATTATATATATATATATATATATATATGATAATATATTATATTATATTATATATATTTAGTATAATATATATACTTATATATATATTATATATATATTATATAATTATTTTTAGTATATATATATATATATAGTTATATATCTTATATATGTATAATATATTATATTACTATATTATAATGATATTATATATATATATATATATATTTATATATATTTAAGTATGTAATAATTATATAATATATATATTATATATTATATATATATAATATGAGATATATTAGTTTATATATATATATTATTATATATATATTATAGTATATATATATTTAGTATTTAATATATAATTTATATATATATATAGTATTATATATATATAATTATAATGATATTATATATATATTATATAGTATATATATTATAATATATATATATTTATATATAATATATATATATATAGAGAGAGAGAGAGAGAGAGAGAAGAGATTGGAGAGAGAGAGGAGAGAGAGAGAGAGAGAGAGAGAGAGAGAGAAGAGAGAGAGAAGAAGAGAGAGAAGAGAGAGAGAGAAGAGAGAGAGAGATGAGAGAGAGAGAGAAGAGAGAAGAGAGAGAGAGAGAGAGAGATTCCATCATTAAAGTCGAAACTGAAATTATCATTAAGAATTTTATAACAAAAAAATTAATTCCCTGCTTTAGCTGTTCCCAACTATTTCTAATGTTTCTGTGCACAAGTCCAAAAGTTGAAAATACACTTTCAACATTAGCAGTTGATGAAGTTTCTGACAAATGCTTATTATTTTATATATGACCTTCTCATACTAATTTTTCTGGTTGAGAGATCTGTTACCTAAGATGAGGAGTCAGCTGCTGAATCAATCGGAACTTAATATTTTTTTGCTGAAACCTTTTGACTGATATTAAACTAAAATACTCTTATTTATATTATAAAATTCCACTGCTTTTGAATACTCATCCTCTGGAAGTACTTGTTGTGGTCAGGTTATTATCTTGGGTTTAAAAATTTATTGCCAATGAAGGTGATGTGCTATCGTTTACTGGCCTGATGATAACCGTCTTTTTTTACTTTTGCTTAAAATCTTGTCTGTTGAGTGTGGAATTAAGCTGTTCAGCTCCATGTTAATATTTTCAAATATAACATCAATCACTTTAGTTTACATCAATTGCCTTCTATGCTTGGTTGATGCTGTAGCCACACACTGCACAAATACGGACTTAATTATCTTTTTGTAAATATTTAGAATGGGTAGAAAATGAAATCCTCATGAGCTCGAAACAAGAATCAATGTTTTTAAACATGTTAAATTTACAAATAATATATATCATATTATATATATTATATATATTAATATAATATATTATATATATATATTATTAATATATATAGTAATATATATAATATATATATATATTATATATATACTATGATATATATAGTATAGTATATAATTATATATATGTTTAATTAATAATATATATATATATATTTATTATATATTTTAGTATATATATATATATTTAATAGTAATATTATATATATATATAGGTTATATATATATATATTTTATATATTATAGTAATATATATTATATATATATATAGTATATATATATTAGTATGTATATATATATATATATAATTCAATTCTCTAAATATTTATAAATCAGCAGAACTTTTATTTGATTAGCTTTCAGTTACTCTCGATTGAAAAATTGAGAACAAACATATCACATGCTAAAAGAAACTATTAATAAGATACATTTTTTAAAAGGTTATTTTTTTTTCTGGTTTTTTTAATATGGTTTAAACCATTGGTGTTTTTTTTTAATGTGGTTTAAACCATGGTAAACCAATGGGGTTTTAAATCCAAATGGTTTAAAACCATTTTCCCACTCTTCTATATATTATATTTAATAATATTGTATTTTTTCATTCGTGCGGGGATATTGTGCGTCTGCGGGCGCACGCGCCGGGTGGTAATATTGCGCCTTGCGGGCGCAAATCGCGCGCGGGCGGGAACGGCGGCGGGAGCGGGGGACGTGTGCGGGTCGCACATCTGCGGGTGCGTTGGGTTGGTCAGCCTTACAGCGGAGGGCGCACTGCTGCGCCCTGGTGGTTAAGCTTTATGATCTAGGGGCAAGCTTAATAATTAACTCTGTTTCTTTAATGTAGGGTAGAGATGAGCCATCAAAAATGATTTCATCAAGATGAACCGCAAAAGATGACGTCATCAAAGATGAGTCATAAAGATGTAACCTTCAAAAGTTGAGGCATCAAAGTTTGAGGCATAATGCTGAGGCATCAAAGTTGAGGCATCAAAGTTGGGCATGTAAAAATATCAAGTGTGTGAGTGTAAACGTAAGTGTATCTGTGTGGTGGGTGTGAGTGTAAGTGTATATTGGTTTAGTGTAAGTGTCTATGGGAGAGTGTAAGCGCTTATAAGTGTCATAGTGGGTATGTAGTGTCAAATGTGAATGTGTGTATAAGGTATAAGTGTAAGTGTGTGTAGGTGTGTGTGCAGTAATATATATATATATTATATATACTATATATATATATATATATAATATAATATATATTATATATATATAATATTATATTATATATAATATATTATAGGCTATAAGTGATAGAAAGACCTAACTCATAGTACGGAACATCTCCTATATCAGGTTGTAATATACACAATAGAATCTCATACCTTATAACCTAGAGGTAGACACCCATATATTAGGGCTATTCGGGGCTCGGGGAAGGCTAGAAAAGGCTTGAAAAAAGTGGCAATCAGTTGACTATGTGCAACTCACTTGGCACTATGTGGCACTCACTTAGCACTCAATTGACACTCATTGGGCATCACTTGGCACTCCCTGGCACTCACCTGGCACCCATCTAATACTCATAGAACACTAATGAACATCCTAGATACTTCTTCGGTGATTGGGAAAACCAATCAAAGCCATCAAGTTTAATCGTGGGTCAAAATTGACACCATGGTATCTGGCAAGTCAAAGAGGCGAAATAATCATGGTCCCAAACAAGGTTAAGACATCAAAAAGGGGCTAAGTCCCTAAGGAAGGACAAAAAATTATACCGTGGGTAAAATTGAACCCATGGACGACAGGGATGGCTAGTGGTGTTTTTGTGACGTGAGTATAATGTAATGTAGTGTCTATGGGAAAATGTAAGTGTTATAGTGAATAAGTGTGTATAGGTGAATGTGTGTATAAGTGTAAGTAAAGTGTGTGTGTTGTGTGTGTGTGTGTTGTGTGTGTGTGTGTGTAGTGTGTGGTAGTGTTCAAGTTAGGAAAAATTCCATACAATGCGTTCAAGTTAGAAGCGAAATATGTGACGGGTGGGCCACGAGTGGCAAAAAAATAGGCGTGGGCCAAAATTGACCCATGGTATATGGAGGTCAAAGGCCGAAGTATCATGGTAAACAAGGTTAAAAGACATCAAAAAGGACTAAAGCCCCTAAAGGAAGGAACAAAAAATTACCGTGGGCAAAATTTGACCCATGGTATCTGGCAGGCAAGTTCAAGGCCGAAATATCATGGTCCAACAAGGTAAATAAAGACATCACAAACGGGCTAAGCCCCTAAAGGGTGGCCAAAAATTAACCTGTGGGCAAAATGACCATGGAAAGACCAAAGGGTGTGTGGTTCGATTAAAAATTTAGGGTGGTGGTACGTACAAAAACGGTTGGCTGACGCAAACCGTTTTTGGCGCAAACCCTTCTTACGAAGGGTTGCCAAAAAAAATTAAGGGTTGCCAAAAATTAGGGGTGCCAAAAAAATTAGGGTTGCCAAAAAATACCGTGGGGCCAAAATTGACCATGGAAGACAAAGGGTTGGTCGAAAAAAGGAACGGTCAAAAAAGGTCAAGGCCCAAAAGGTCAACGGAAGGTAAAAATTTGCGGCTTCAAAAAAAAGTCAGGTGGTCAAGGCCAAGGTCTGTCAAGGTCAAAAAGGTCAAAAAAGGTCGGGTAAATCAAGGTCAGTTTTTTTCCTCCAATATAGCCCCCCTACTACTGGTGAGCATTTTTTCACGATTTTGCGCTAAGTTTGACAAAAACGAAAGCAAACTCGAGCATTTCTTACGTTTCGTAAGCACAAATGCAAAAACAAAAACTGCTGAAGTTGAAAATAATATACAAATAGAGTAAAGTAACCTCTGAATCCCAGATAACACAACTTTCAAATCAAATAGGATTTCAAATCCCTTGCTCTAGGAAGGCAAAAAGATCAAAATAGCTTTTTTTTTAATTTCACTCTGTACTTCTAATTAAGTTGATCAATATTTCAAATCGCATAAAAAAATAGAAGAATACTTCTTCTCTTCTCTTGTACTGTATCATGCAGAATCGAGCATTTTAAAATGAAATGAGGGAAAAGAAAAGTCTTGAAAATTATATAATATGTATAATTATTACAATTATTTACAATAATTAAAATTAGTTATTAATTTTTTTTTTCAGACGTCTAAAACGTAACAAATATGTAATTTTTTTAATTATTATCGGAAAGATAAAATAATTCTTTTTCAAATCTTAAAAATGTAAGATAAAATAAACTATAATAAAAAGGAAATTAAAATTTATAAACATGAAAATGTTTTTATTTACCATTTTGTTTTTAAATTATTAAAAATAAAAAATAAAAATTTAAATAAATTTTTATGATGTGAAGCAACTTTTTTAAACTTGTTTTATTCAAAATTTCAACAGAATTTTTAATTAAAAATAAATATATATATTTTTTTTACACATTTATAAATAACTAGAAATACGTCTTTGTGTGTGTAGTAAAAATAACTTTTAATAATAGAAGTAACGTTGTTAATAAATTTTATTAATAAAATGGGCGATAAATATCCAACCAAAAAGGTGCAATTTATATCTGCCAAGGAGCAGGGAAGCCCTTTTCCACCATACTACCCTACCATTCCTCCCATGAACAATAAATAACTTTAAGATATCTTCTATAAATCCGTTCTTTTTAAGCTTTAGATTTGTTTATTTAGGGGATGGGGGTGGGGTGGAGATAGTGTGTGGGGAATCACTTTGAGTATGTTCCAAGTTAAAAACGGTTTAAGATTTTGAAGATTCTTTAAGCAATTTTTCGCTTGCTGCAGGTCTCCAAGATATAAATTTCCATTCCTAATTTTCGTTGCAAAGAATCTGAACTGGTTTCGTGATGTAAACAAAAAATCGAAGAGTTAGGCCAAGGTCTTCTTTTATAATAAATTAGAACATCAGAAATAAAAAGACAGTAGGAATGCCACATGGGTCTATATCGAAACTGTCCCAGTCAACCCAATAGAATCAATCACCAAACAACATGTTCATCATTTGAAAGCCTGCGTACTCTCTCAAATAGATTTCTATACAATATATGTAATTATTTTAGCATTTTCTGAACTTTAATTTGCTTTAAATGAAACAAATTAATTTTTATCAGTTATTGTCGTATTGTCGGCAGTTAATTCCAATACTTTAAAAAATAGTGGATCCGTCTAAAATTATTTAAAAAATTTTTGTTTTGAAACACAACTTTTGTATCTTGATTTCCCACATATGACTTTATCATATTTATTAAATTTAATCGATGGTTTAAATTAGTTTTTCCATTTGTTTACTTCATTAGAATAATATTTTTATAATATAAAACGAAAATTTTAAAAATTTTCATTTAATTTTTTTTTTTGAAAAATCCAATGCTTAAAAGGCCGAGATTTAATCCAAGAATATTATGGACAGCCCCTCACCATTTCAATAAAAAAGCATATGCACGTTGAATAATTGTATTTTTCAATCGGCAGAGAAATAAAAAATTTTATAGCAAACATTTACCCCATGCCCCCTCCACCATTTTAAAATTAACACTGTGGAATCTTTGAAATTGGAATAACTTTTCTGTCGAAGTTTGTAAGGGGGGGGGGGGAGAATGTCATTAAAATTATAATAATAATATATATTATAATTATTATAAATATATATATTATTATAATAGTATATTATATATATATATAATATATAATATAGTAGGTATATATTATATATATATATATATATATATATATATTATACTATTATTATATAATATAATATATAATATAATTATATATATATATATATTATTAATATATATATATATATAAATATATATAATATATATTAGTATATATATATATATATAATATATATATATATATATAAATAGTATTATATAGTAAAATTTAAATATTTAATTATAGGAAAATTAGCTTATTGAGTAGATAGACTGACAGATTTGGTATTAAACCTTCCAGGTTTGTCAGATATTTGTTCCATTCATTGAATTTGTCCTTGGGTTGCCAGAATTTTGTCCTTTTTTATTCAAAGTGATTCTGTGCGGGACAGGGTTATGGAAAGCCAGTTTCTTTATTGACGCTTTATTGAAAGGTGGGTGTGTTGGAGACTTAAATTGTCATAATTTCTGATAAACACACGTTGCTAGCTTATTAATGTTTCAAAATAAGTTAATTTTAGAGTCCTAAACTTGTGTTTGGTGATAGGGATGCAGTATTTATAATAAGGAAATTTAATTTTTATTTCGCTCTCCTAAAGTATTTGTCAAAAGCGATTTACAATGTGTCCTGAAGCCCGCTTGTCTTTTAATAAAGTTTAAGATTAAGTTATTATTTTTAACGTTATTTAAGAAAATGTAAAGAAGATCCCCTTTTATCTCATTCATGAAAGGCTCTCGTACGCATTTATAATATTTAATGTAGTATAAATAGAAAGATTATAAAATATATATATATATATATACTTATATTTTTAGAATAATATAATAATTTAATATATATTATAATTATAAATATATATATAATTTGCATCTTTATTTATATTCAATATGGCTATTTAATATATCATAATCCATTAGCTTAACGCGTACTTCGGGGCTAACAATTTAGGTCCTACTTGTGGGCAAACAAAATCCATTAGGTTAGGTCTTAGTTGTGGGCTAACAAAATCCATTAGGTTAGGTCGAACTTGGGGGCTAACAAGATCCATTAGGTTAGGGCATATTTATTGGCTAATATGTTTACAATCTCATAACTTTTTGTTGATAATATACAGGTTTTTTTTATATCTTAAATAACAAAATATATTATTAGTTTGATTATTTCTATTTGCATACTTGATATAAAATTCGCAATTTTAAAGTAATTAATATTGCGAATTTTAACAGAATTTTTTTCCTGTAGCAATCTTGTGGTAGCGAAAGTATGAAACCAGATTTTATTAACTTTTGTAAAAGTTATAAAAATATATATAAAAAACTTACCTGCATATATAAAAGGTTTCAGTGGTGATGAAATATTGGCTACAATCTTGGCTGCGTGCTTATTCCCGAACTGAACAAGCTCTCCCTTTTTACTTTTAAGATGTGGAAAATTACCTACTTTGTCTGAGAGTGCGAACGCATTAAAGCTTGTCGAACAGAAATCTGATTCCATTCCACTTTCTTCGGTTTGATAATTAACAGTGAGCTATATATATATATATATATATATATATATATATATATAATATATATATATATATAATATATATATACTATATATAAGTAATATATATATATATATATATATTATATATTATATATATAATATATATAATATATTATCGGGTGATGAACAAAGATAAATTTTTCTTACCCTGTGTGTGAATCATGAACTTTTTGACATTAAAGGTCAATGATATGTTGATCATTTATCTAATTATGAAAAAGTCTTTCCCAGGGGTGGACTTCAAATTTGCAATAGCAGGGCTTTGATTTAGATGTTTGCTAGTTCGTCGGGTGGCTTTTTCTAAAGATTTGCAAAGCCTGCAAAAGAAATAATTTTTTTCCTTTTTTAACAAATACACATAGGGCTCTGTACGTTAATACTTCAAAAGCTAGATAAATAATTAAAAAGTTTTTTTTGGATACAAATTTGATGTTTAGATACTTATCGGTTTAACAAGTTTTGCTTAATTCTTCCATTAGCTGTAACTTCCTCTTTTCAGAAATAATTCATGCTGTATATCTATAACAGAATTTTCCTTGGACCAATGAGTTTTGAAACATTTTTCACCAGTTCGCGGGCATCTTGTTCTTTAATATTTGACAGGACCTTGTAATATATATATATTTCATTATTAAACCTTTGGTTAGAAACCCATACCTCCTCAACCAAAAGCAATGAAAGTAACTGGAGTTTCCAGCAGTATTTCTCTCCAGTTGGGTAACAGAAAATAAGCAATAAGGGATAAATTGCTCTGGAATTCCATCAAGCACTATGAATAGATGGTAGAGATTTCCAAATTACTTTTGGTAACTTTGCGATTTCCTTTATATTTTCCGAAATGCCATAGGCAAAAGAAGACAAAGGAACCTAAAATCATCCCCCCATCCAGGATTTTCCACTAAACCAGCATCTCTAACTCGAGTAATACGATTCTTTCAAGACCTCATATTACCCTTCAGTTATCTCATCTAATATAATGTATAATTTAAAATTAGGACTCTGTGGTTGCTCTATTAAAATAGAAGTCAAGAACATGTCTTAGTATTCTGTCTAAAACGTGGTGTTGGCAGCCAATGTACTGAGGCAAATTTAAACCCATTTGTAACATTTTTTGCTGTATTCTAACTACCACCCTATTCTTATGGCCAGTATTTAACAGCAGTTAGTACACAACTGATCAATTTGATACTAACCCAGCATTCATACGTCATCCCAATTATACTACGAAATTCATTCAAATATTTTCGGCGCGGATACCTACTTTTCACATCTAACTACTCCTAATTTGATTTCTTTAGTGGGACTTTGAAGGAATTCTTTTCTAATTACTCTTCTTCTTTTGCTTTATTTTGACTCTTCTCTTTGCTTCATCCTTTTTCCATCAAAATGCAAACAGTAATCTTTTTCTTTTGTAAGAAGATTTATTATTTTCAACGTTTGCTTTTCTCCACAATTTAATGCATACGTTGAATGACCAGACTGTGAGGGGTTGGTAGACTTTTTATCTCCTTCTTGTGTGCAAGAGCTAACAAACTTTTTGATGCTTTATTTAGTTGAAAGGTGAAAGGTCGAGTAACCTAATGTGTCCACAGACGTACAATATTTCTATTTTACACCTTATGGAACATTCATCGACGCTTACATCTAGACGTGTTAAATCTGAAATCGGCGTTAATTAACTTGATATGTCATCTTCTATATCTTTGGCACAGTTTTAGTAATTTTTTTAGCTAATCTCTTCCCTTTTGATGGATGAATCGAGGAAATTGAACTGGTTTATGAGTTGTTAGCCTATTTTGCCTTCAAATCCGTTCTCACTTGTTTATAAAGTTTATTGTCCTTCCCTTGAAATAATCATTGGTCCGAGTCTGGCTTTGTAATGTTCAAATACAGAATTTACTCATCTTCTGAAATTCTTGTTTGGATTCGTGATTCTCTCATATTCTCCATATTAGTTTTTTATGCGAGCAATGTTCGCCTGCTCGCTTAAGTTGGGAAAACTCATTTTCTTCCATAAATTAATTAATTTCCTCATGAATAATTTTAACTACTTTTTTGCTTGCGTTTTCCATTATCAAGAGGTAGTAACATCCTAATGAACTATCTTTCTTTTGCATGGAACCTCACATACATCTTGAAATGCTCAAATTTCTTGGCAATTTCTTTTCTATGTCCTTTAGTCGTACTTGGCAGTTTTTGGGGCCACATTTTAGCAAATTCCTTGTCTATAGTATCACGTTTGACTTAAAAGTCAGCCATTACACTAGAACTACTGGAGTCGATTACCACCCAATTTACAATTTTTTATTATAGAGTTAATCTGAAATATAAAACGAGAAATATAATTAAAAAATGATTAACTTTCTAACAATAAAATTAAAAAAATAGTTAATGTTCAATCTTAGGCATTGTTATTTATATAAATAAAGCACCAAAATTTTGAAACTGATATGCACGTAGCACATCCACCTCTCATGACAGCGTTTCAGACACTGAAAGAAATTTCTCTATTTGAGCGTGAAATGAAAATTTTTAATTGGAAAAGGACGTACTTTTTTCAAAAGAATAAAAAAAAGAGCTTTCAACCAATAATGTTTAATTTGCAAAGTTAAAGGATTAAATCGCAAGTTTGAAGATTAAAAGGTTACTGTAGTCATAACCCTAATATATATATATATATTATATAGTATATAGTATATATATAATATATATATATATATATATATATACTATATATAATAATATATATATAATATATATATATATATAATTATATATATATATATATATGGGCAATTTCTCGAACCTGTACTGGACTAGGGAGGATATAGTAACACCTTTTCACAAGGCTAGCGTACAAAACGACAGAAACCTCCTAACTTTCATGATCAACAAAACTGGTATAATAATTAAAATAATTAGGTTTAAGTTAAGGTTAAGGTTAGGTTTAGGTTAGGTTAGGTTAATTAGGTAACAACGGTAGTCACAGTACAGTTTCTACAATTTGCCTATATATATATATATATATATAGTATATATATATATATAGTATATCTATATATATATAATATTATATATAAGAGAAAGAAAAAAATATAAAGTCTGAGGTGATTTATTGGAGAGACGTAATAAAGTCTAAAAAATCTACTCAATAAGTTGTTTGACGATATTATCAGAGGAGATAAAAGAAATAGAGAGCTATTTTTTTTATAATTATATCAAGCGATTAGTAATTACTCCTTCAGTATCTATGCTGATTGAAATGTATCTATTTTTTACTGAATTAGTTATTCTAACAATAAACCCTTAAAAACGTCATCCTGGCAAACATCTAATTTTCAGTTTTTTATTTCGCCAAGATTTAGGGGGGGCAAGTGCCCCCCCCCCTGCACCCCCTGCCTACGCCCATATATATATATATATATATATATATATATATATATATATATATATAATATATATATATATATATATATATTATATATAATGGGGGTGCGCGAAGATATAGGGGTAAAAATTTTAATTTTTAAAATTTTTTTAAAGTCGGCAGAAACCCTCTCAAATGAGGTTTAAAATTGGCTATGTTGAAAATTTTAGTTTCATTGAAAAATATTAATAGTGCCGACACACTGATGAATTCTAACAATATATAGTTTTTTTTTACACCAACCATGAGATACCCATATGAGGCGCGAGATTTTTAGTGTGGTTTCCTCAAAAGGCCTAATCCACAGTTTTAATATTTTTCATTTAATTATTCTCCAAACTTCTTTTCAGCTGCTTTTTGGCTACTCCTGGAAATTATTTGTTTCCTTCGACGATTTGGAGAATGTATTGCGACTGTTCTTCGTTTTTCGTTAGATGATTATTGTAGTTTTGAATTAATGCTATAGCTCTTTCACTATTGTCGTTGATAATATTTAGTGTCTGTGCCTTTTTCATCAGTTTCTTGTAGTGTTTCTGTCGTTCCATTCTGATGGATCTATGTCGAGAAATGACGAGTCTAAATGCATTTTGAAAAAAACAAAAGGTAGATTCTGTAACGAACTCGGCCAGTGATTTTTTTCGCGGATGCCATCTTGGTCATTCAATACACCTATCGTTTCTCCGGACTGTCTAGACCATTTCTTCTCGTCGTCTTAAGAGCTTCATCCATCTTGCATTTCATATCAATATCATCATCATCAATAAACGCGCGTGCTACTAGTTTTTTTCCTAGCGGCCACATGTAATGTTTAGGTGCTTTACTATCTACTAATGAGTGTTCATTGTCATCCCATACTATTCAAGGATGCTTTGGAGATACTTTAGTCTATGTTCTTGGACCGAACTTTGCGAGAATGGTTTGTTGCTTTAGAGAGTTTCGATGGCTGGCGAACGAGCCTATCCACAGGGAAATCCAAGAGAGCTAATGTGCTCCATGATCTTTATTCCTTACCTTCATAATAACTAAACTTGTGCGCTCGTGAGTTCAAACAGCGTCATCTTGAACTGGGACTTGAACAATACCATTTTTAATGAATAAATAACTCAGACCATCTATCGTGCCCGATGCCGAGCACCAAGTTAACGAAAAGAAATCTCTCTCCAGGGTACCTCCTAAATAATGGACTGTCAATTACAATAATTCACGATAATCCTCCCGTGGGTGATATTTCTTTAATTGAATGATGCAAAAAGTCAAGATGTTTTCTTTCCATGACGTTTATATGTGAACTGCTTCATACTTTAATGTATTAATATTTTTCCAGAAAACCTTGAAACGCTTGAACAGCAGAATATCTGGTCCAGTTGAAACGTTCTAGCATTTGTTGAAAGCAGCAGCCACAATAATTTCATTAATGTGATGTCAGCACGCAAGGGCTAAGAGACTTCTTTTCAACTTATCTTCGATAATTTCACAGGCACCTTTTATTCAGCATTACCTGCGGTAGTGTCAAAACACATCCTACTTATACCGTCTTGCAAGTTTCAGTCTTTCGCACTTTCAATTAAAACCTTTGCAACTTGCTCACCATTTCCTTTCAAAAGTTTTGGTGCACCCAAAAGCTTTGTTTTGCCCTCTACACTGACAAATATAGCTAATAGTTCAACATTTTCTTCATCTGTTAATTTCTGTAATAATTTATCATCTCAGTGAATATCAAACAGTGAATATTAATAATATTAATATCTTCTGCAATTGCTTTACGAACTGCACATCTTCGTAGTTGCAAGGTGCTTCTACTTATCACAAAGCAAAGCAAAGACGGTGCTCTTGGTCCAGACATGATTTCGTACATCATGCTCCGTCATATCCATCCTTCGGCGTCAGCATTTTTGCTGGATTTATATAATAGAATCTGATCGCGAATCTTCTTTTCCATCTATTGGACTACACTTTTTGTACATTCCTATTTCCACCCGGAAAAGATCCGA
>JABUQX010096256.1:0-5000 GCA_015478945.1 Trachelipus rathkii
CTAGGGTTAAGCCTATCAAAATTAGTTACTAGTTAGCCTAGGGTTAGGCTATTCAAATTTAAAATTATCACAAAACTTAATATAACAATGTTAATGACTGCTAGTTATATACACTATAGTTGATGTAGTTAGTACAAACACTAATTTGTTGTACTAAATTCACGTTCTAACATCACACAAATCTATATTAGTAAAATTTGCGAGAGCAAAGAATTAATACACCCTCACTCAATGGACACAATACTACTAATTATGAAAAAAATGTTATCCATTAAGGCTTACAGCACGACTAAATACGGGCTAATTTACTTACTTTTTTTTTCATCATTATGCCTTTAAAACCCAGTTATTTTTCTGCATCTTGTAAGAGAAAAATTAATACTGTAATTTAGATCTTAAAACAAAGTGAATAAGGTTTAAATTTAGTTGCTTTTTTTCATCATAGCCTTTAATGTATAACATTTCAGCTCTCTCTCTCTCTCTTCTCTTCTCTCTCTCTCATCTTCTCTCTCTTCTCTCTCTGCTCGTCTCTCTCTCTCTCTCTCTCTCTCTCTCTCTTTCTATCTCTCTCTCTCTCCTCTCCTCTCTCTCTCTCTCTTCTCTCCTCTCTCTCTCTCTCTCATCTCTCTCTCTCTCATCTCTCCTCTTTCTCTCATCTATCTCTCTCTCTCTCTCTCTCTCTCTCTCTCTCTCTCTCTCTCTCATCTCTCTCTCTCTCTCTCTCTCTCTCTCTCTCCTCTCTTCTCTCTTCTCTCTCTCTGTCCTCTCTCTCTCTCTCATCTCTCTCTCTCTCTCTCTCTCTCTCGCTCTCTCCTCTCTCTCGCTCTCTCTCTCCTCTCTCTCTCTCTCTCTCTCTTTCTCTTCTCCTCTCGCTCTTCTTCTCTCTCTCACCTCTCTCTCTCTCTCTCTCTCTCTCTCTCTCTCTTCTTCCTCTCTCTCTCTCTCTCTCTCCTCTCTCTCTCGTCTCACACTTCTCTTCTGCTCTCTCTCTCTCTTCTCTCTCTCTCTCTCTCTCTCTCTCTCTTCTCTCTCGTCCTCCTCTCTCTCTCTCTCTTCTCTCTCTCCTCTCTTCTCTCTCTCTCTCTCTCTCGTCTTCTCGCTTCTCTCTCTCTCTCTCTTCTCTCTCCTCTCTCTCTCTCATCTCTTCTCTCTCTCTCTCTCTTCTCTCTCTCTATCTTCTCTCTCTCTCTCTCTCTCTCTCCTCTCTCATCTCTCTCTCTCTCTCTCTCTTCTCTCCTCTTCTGCTCTCTCTCTCTCTCTCTCTTATCTTCTTCCTCTCTCTTCTCTCTCTCTTCTCTCTCTCTCCTTCTCTTCTCTCTCTCTCTCTGTCTCTCTCTCTCTCCTTCTCTCTCTCGTCTCTCTCTCTCTCTCTCTCTCTCTCTCCTCCTTCTCTCTCTCTCTCTCTCTCTCTCTCTCTCTTATATATATATATATATATATACATATATTATATATATTATATATAATATAACTATATATATATATATATATATAATATATTTAAGTCTTGTAGTCAAGGGTTTATTAAGAGACTAAAGCAATCAAAAATTTTGATTGCTTAAAGTCTTTTAATTTACTATAATAATAATAATAATAAGAGCCCTCATTGTAAGAGTTGACTCGCCGACTCTCATGTGAGAGGACGCTGGTTCATCCTCCGCATAGCGAAGGAGTTTTTATCTACATGGGGGCCAAGAATTAAAATGACTGTGAACATGTTGGTGGCGCTGGTTTGGGATAGCCGGCGGTAAAGTTTGATTTCCTGTAATCCCCCGTTTTACCTCTGAAAAGGTGGTAAACCACGTTATAAAGGTTTTTATAATAATAATGATAATAATAATAATAATAATAAAAATAGTAATAGTTAATCAATGAAAATGATAAGTATTATATAATGAAATGAGGAAGAGCATGTTTAGGTATGTAATAGATATTTTCTTAGGTCAAGTGGCTGTTCTCAATATTTATGTATAAAAATCATTTAGCCAGCGACTTGCATTGAGGTTTCAAGCTTGCAGATGATAACAAATTGGCTACTCAGTAAGGATAATGATGATGTATAAGATTTACAAGTATATTTAAGGAGCTGTAATCGTTGATGGGATGAGCAGGTTCATTCCTTCTTCAACTAAATCTTTCTCTCCTTATAATCCATGGTCTGATCGTGCTTGTTCTTTGGCCATTCAGTCTAGAGACAGTGAGTATCGGGGGTGGAAAAATTCTCATTCTCCTATCACTCTCACTAATTTTCATTCAGCTATGAATCGTTGCAGGGATACTTTTTGACGAGCAAAGCGGGCTTTCATCAAACGAAAGTGTGGTAACCTCCTTGGTTCTCCTACTGACAAATCTTTCTGGCTTCTTGCCAATAACATCTCTAGGATCTTCTGTAAATCTGCCTTTTCTCCTCTTATTGGATCTGATATTTCTGTTGCTAATTCTCCAACTGAAAAGGCCAATCTCTTTGGCCTCCTATTTTCCTCTAACTCAACCCTGGACGATTCTGGCATTCCTCTTCCCTACTCTTCTCCTCTCAGGTGTCTATGCCTTTGCCTGTTTACATTTGATCGGGTACATGGACCCCTGAAATATATGAGCGTTTAGGAATAGGGTTGGGAAAAAAAACGTTTTTTTCAAATCATGTTTTTTCATGAAAAAAACATGTTTTTTTCGTTTTTTTCGTTGTTTTTCAGTTTTTTTCGTTTTTTTCATTAAATGTATTTTTAAAAATATAAATGGGCTAATATGATATTTCACTTGGAGTATTTTCATTTCAAATATAAGAATACGTTGACATTACAAATATTCCATTATGATTTATAAAATAGCAGAACTACCTTTCTCTTATATTTTATCAATTGTTTTCGTTACAATTTACAGTAGGTTGTAGCCTGCAGACTGCTGTTTGTAGGCTACTACTTACTAATTTAACTTTGTATTTTACGTTTGTATCATATAATCATATTTATAATTTACTTTTAATATATAAATGTATATTTATATTTATATATAGAATGAGTTTGAATGACAAAAATCAAAAGTGACTTAAGGGATGCAATGAAATAATAAAAATATTGAAATTAAAATATCAGATTGTAAATGAAGGAGGATGATGAGTGAATGACTAAATTAATATAATGTTTGGCTTTGGAATATCAACTTTGATTCACTAATCACTAGTCCCCACTCCCAGACCCCAGTCACTACTGAGTAATGACTACTGTGCTGTGACTCCTGTCAAGCTCATTATCACTGGGCTCAATCAGCGTGATCAGCCACATTAAATTTTGATATGACTGATAAGTCTGATATCATCGTATGAAGTATCGTTGTGAGAATGACGTGGTGAAGAAGCAGGGGCAGTAACAGGACTATTAAGCTTAGCTTGCTTAGCATAATCATCTCTCAGTGGCAAATTCTCAGAATTTCCTAATTCTAGATTATGAGCAATAAAATAGTTTTTGCAAGGTCTACACAACAAAAGTTATATTTATCGGGAGCCTTTGCAACCTTTTACTTTGCCTTAAACAAGTACCGTACACGACTTTGCACTGGCTTTCTAAATCTGATTAAGAAATTGATAAAATGTTACTGAAACTGAAACAGAGTAGAAACATTAATGAAGCACAAACAAAATATTATGAATTTCAAAATTCAGAATAAATAAAATCTGGAAAACCCATAAAATTTTGAACACAAACTCGGTTTCACCTTGTAGGAAATTGGGACCAAAAAATGTCCAAATTAGAGCATCTTTGGAAAATTTATAATATAAATTGTTCAAAATCGTAAATTCACAACTTAATTGAAAAACAACAAATTTTTACTTGTTTTTTTTCAGCTGTTTTTTTTTTTTTTTCATGAAAAAAAAAAACGTTTTTTTCAGAAAATAACGAGATTAGCTTGTTTTTTTCCTTTCCAACCCTAGTAAGGAGGCGGGTGCCGGATGGCATTCCTCCAAGTTTTGAGGAAGTGGTGCTTTCCGTGCTGGCCCTTCCCTTCGTTCAACTATATACTCTATGTTCAATACTAACACTTTCCCTCAGTGTTGGAGCACGCACATGTCCAACATGTTCCGAAAAAAAGGGAAAGCCGCCTGATCTGTATTCTATCTAAACTCTTTGAAACCCTTCTCAACTCTCATTTCTTAGATCATTACTGGAGTCTCATTCACTTTCTTTCTGATCGCCATATTGACTTTCGGCGCTCGAGGTCTACTGGCGATATACTTTCTATCTTACTGATTTAATGGTTTTCGCCTCCCTTAGGACTACGGGAACTTTGCGTGTGCGCTTGACATATCCAATATTTGACCGAGTATGGCACGCGTCCTGCCTTTCCCAGCTCTCCTTTTGGGTTTTTCTTCTTTCTCTTGGTTACTTATCTCTAGTTTTCTTTCAAATCCCTCAATATCGGCTGTTGTTGATGGGGCGACTTCTTTCCTTTTCTGTCAATAGTGGTGTTCCTCAGGGTTCTGTCTTATCCCTTACTTTATTCCTACTTTTCATTAACGATCTCCTCACCTGCACATCTAACTCTATCCACTCATATGCCGATGACTCGAACCTTCATTCTTCAACTCATTTCAATTCTGCTCTTCTTTTACTAGAATTTGCTCTCGTCTTAATCTTTCCGAATCTATTCTTGATCTAGATAGAATTTCGGATGGGGTCGTCTGACATTGTGAAATTCAATTCTTTCTTTAAAAACTCAACTTCTACAAATCTCTCTCTAAGACACCTTCTAACTTTCCTATCTCTTTCGACGGTTCTCTCGTCCCTCGTTCAACTATACTCTCTATGTCTTGATACTAGCACTTTCCCTCAGTGTTGGAAGCTCGCACATATCCATCACATTCCGGAAAAGGAAGCCGCTCTGATAATTCTAACTATCGCCCTATAGCTCTCACTGTATTCTATCTAAAATCTTTGAAACCCTTCTCAACTCTCACTTGTTGGATATCTGGAAACTCATATCCGAGGCAGTAGCGGCTTTCGCGC
>JABUQX010096256.1:10000-12500 GCA_015478945.1 Trachelipus rathkii
TTTTCCCACCACCTCTGTTCTGTGGAATTCCTCTTCGCATCTCTGTATTTCCTACTGATTTTAATCTCCTCACTTTAAAGCCTGCTTCTTTGCTCATATGCGTAATTTGCGCCAGAAGGTGAACTTTTGATGAGTACTACCCCTCCTGAATTAGGGCTCGGCTGTTGAGTGGTGGTGACAACTGTAAAAAAAAAATCCTTCAATGGGCAGATATGTGGCAAATGAAGTGAACTTCTCCTATTTCCGCCCATCAAACATCATTCAGATATCCCAGAAATTTGGTACTCTCTTCAACATTACCTCAGATGGATCATATGTGCAACCACAAAAATTTTGACCTTTTCAAACTAAATTTAACCTTTGGACTTCTAGTACTCACACACATAAAATCTACATAGCTCTCTACAAATTCACTCCATCAGAATTAACAAATAGCTTCTATCGTCTTCTCATTCCTCCACAGCAACACAACACATTTCACACCACACCCTTCTTTTCTAGCCGTTTCTTCAGTCTTGTTCAGTTCACAGCGAGACAATCAATATTGCCTTCTAAGTACATCATCACCTCTACTCCTATCTCCTCACATTTATAATCTGACATTTCATAGTACAATCGATTCATACATTTTCGCCGAAGATAGAAGGCCGTTTAACCTGCGGATCACGACCTTCTCCGAGTCCATCCATTAGCATTCCTGGCAAAAGATAAAGTGGTAGTAATAGGCAGCCAACCTATAACCACGTCCCTAGTCGATTCTACGACACGCAGGACAATACGATGTGGGCAATTTTTTCATCCATACCATTAAATGGATATAAGGGGATGGGATGATTCTTGTAAGATGTTGTCTAGACAGTGTCTCCAAAGTGGGATAACGCGTACCCCGGGGGGTACGCAGATTGATCTTCGGGGTACGCCAAAGAAGTAGCCTCACGATCACTTGAGAGTGTATGATCTTGCAATTGTGTGTTGTATATTATTATATATATATATATATTATATATATATATTATATATTATATTATATTATAATATATATATATATATATTATATATATATAATATGATAATATATAATATATATATATATATATATATATATATAATTATATATTATATATATATTCTATTATATAATATTATATATAATGCATCACTCGTAAATATATTTTAAACTTTTTTCATATTGGGAAAATGTAAGGCTAGGTTTGGTTTTATTTGTTCATATCTATCTCGGGTGTTGCCAGCTGGGATAATTAAATGCTATAAACCGTAGATCGATAGTGTGTAGGAAATTAAAGTGGCATAATAAAGAAAACTAAAAAATATGGACATGATGATTTTATTAATCAACAAAATTCTACAAATTACAATGTGAAATGCAGCTTAAAGGTGTCTAATAATGGGTTGTACCCCCTCTGGCCCTTCCAACTTCCTCCAAGCGATTCGGCATTGCGGGATGTGATCTTGGAGATGGTCTCCTGCGGGATGTTGTCAAAGCGTTTGCAAGCTCCCTGAGTGTGGAAGGAGCATGTTCACGGGCTCGAACACGCCTACCCAACAAATCCCAAGCATGTTGAATTGGATTAATTTCGGGCTCCTCGCCAGAAATGCCAGGAGTTGATCCCTACCTGTTTGTATAGGTACGTGGACGACCTGTGCAGTGGCTTGTGTGGCGTTTGTCAGTGGTAACGAAAAAATGGACGCATGAAGGACGAGAAAGCACTATATACTCTTGAGGATGTCTTCGCATACCTTCAGTCGTGTAGCTTTCTCTGCTGCGATATTCAATGCTGTGGCGAGCACCAACAAATGCCTGCCCCCCATCACAGGAGTCACGTCCAAAGGAATCCTTGGGAGAATTGCAGCAGAAAAGTGCTCACAGCACGTCTCAATTCGCCGACGTCCATCTGTCCTCATGTAGTGGTGAACCTTCGACTCATCTGTGAGTTGTCCAATCTCCCATACGCTTGCGAAGAATCTGAAACCGCTAACCGATGCTCCCTGATCATGGAGAGGACGATGGCAGACACTTGTAATACGTACTCCACTTCATTCTGCCGTCATTCTCCTGTCCTCGGAAATGGCACATGGCTGACCTCGACGGAGCCTGTTGTTGTAGTTGTAACGCTTGTTGAATACGATCCGAAGCACTGCCAGAACGGAGGAATCTGTCCATATCTCTCTGGACGTCCTCGGGTGACCCTTGACCATGTTCATCTAGGTTGCTGCCAGTCTCTCTGAACAACGAAGGATTCGACTGACCGTCAATTCGGTTTTACCGAGTTGCTGAGCCACTGTCTCTGGAATGGCTGCTTCGACAGTGTGATACACTCCATGGTAACGTTTCCTCTTTCTTGACGACGTCTTTTCATTGCGAACGTCTTTGTCAGCTACGACTTATCAGCAATAGGTTTGTTTCGTTAGTTGGTTGTGTTTTGCCCCTTTGGTTCTCTATGAAACGTTCTTTCGGATTTCGTACTTTGGTTGTTAATCT
>JABUQX010096256.1:15000-17500 GCA_015478945.1 Trachelipus rathkii
TTTAAAAAAAAGTTTTTCAAATTCAGAACCCAATGATTTAAACAAACCAGATATTTGTACCCTAAAAAGAGAGAGTTATTTTACTAGCTTAAAAATTATAAACGTCAATGATGAAACATTTGATAATTTTACTCTTGATAGTTTGGAATATAATACTTCAGTAAAGATATGTAACAATGCAGCTAATAAAAACACTGAAAATACTGATATAATAAATATCAAAAGTCCTGGAAAATTCTCAATTGATAGTTTGGAACAGAATAATTCTCTTTGTAAAAGTCAGATCTCACTTGCTGATACGACTGAAAATAGCTTGGTAACACAGTCATTGCCAGAAGACTCTATTGATACAGAATGCGCAAATAATGGGATTCTTCTATCACGTTCACTGTCTCTAAAAAGCAGTAATAATGAATCTTCTAACTGTTCTATTCATTCATGATGGAGAATTATCATGTAATGTAAGCTTGCAAGAGGAGAGTGAAAACCATAGTCAAACACATGAACAATCTCTTCAAGATTATCCTGATTCTCCACCATCATTTTCCCCACCTAGTCCTGATAACAGATTTAACGATACTATTGAAGAAATGGAGCGACTTCTAGCTCATGGCATTAACTATTACGGAGATTTAGAGTTACAGGAGGAATCCGTTCATCAGGCAAAGGAACAGACCATATCAAGCTCTTCTTCAGTTCATTCATTCAATCCAAATTTTGATTCAACTCGTGCATCTTCTGATAACTTAAAAAAAGATGTAGATACTAAAAATGATCCATCTCCACTTATGGAAAAAGAATTAATTAAAAGGGAGATTATTAGCAAAAAGTCAATTCCAGTAAAACCTCCTCGGATCATAATTTCTAACCCTACACCAAAATCAGAGTGTAAAAGGGCACCTATATATAGTAATTACAAAAAACGAAAAGATGATACTCCCCCTCACATAAATTCTCCGCTTGTTAAAACTGTCTCAAAATCCAAAATGGAAAGTTATACTCCTGCAGCAAGCAGAAAGGATATTAGTAGAAATACTTATATTATACTCCAAAGCATAATACCACTCCTTATAATACTCCAAAGTCAAGAGGAACCTCTACTATAGTCGGCAGTTCTTTTCCAAACAAATTAGTCAATACTCCTACTTCAACAAAATTTACACCTAAAAATTTGACTTCCAAATCTTCATACAACAAGGCTGGTTTTTCAAAAATCCCTAGAAAAAGTAATGAAAATATTTTCCGAACGCCTCAGGATACATTGCCTAAGGTAAAAATAACAGCTAGCAGGTCTGTTCAACCCATTTCAAGACAACGAACTTTAAAAATTGAAAGTCCAGTGGCCAATTATTTGCAAAACAACCCTCCTCCACCTTTAGTTACTACTGTAAAGCCTAGATATAAATTAAGCCCCTTGAAGTCACAGATTGAAACTGCACAAGATAATTCTAAAAAGGTTAGTGTAAGTGTTATTCTTTAAGGGGATAGAAATTATTTATATAAAAAATAATATACAATACATTATTAAAATATAAAATTTTTAGAAAAATCAAAAGTATTATTAATAATTTCTATTAGAATTAACTAATGAAATAATATTACTGTAATACAAATTTACCATTTGAACTTATGCTTCGTATTTTTAAAGACTCCATTGAAAGAATCAAATTTGCTTTCAAAATCTGAGATGATGACTTCACGCATTCCACCATCAGTTTACAAGCAAGGAGAACGAATTCTTGTGGTATGATTTATAATATATATATATAATATATAATATATATATATATATAGTATATATATATATATATATATATATTATATATAATATATATATATATTTATATTATTATATATATATATATTATTATATATATAGTATAAATATATATATCATATTATTATATCTTTCTTTCTTCTTTATCTGTCTTCTATATCCCAAGAATGGGAGTTAAGGGTGCCACGTCGTAACGAGCATCGGAAAGAAAAGCAGTAGGAGAATGACATAAGGTCGAAAAGAAAGCCAGCCTTACCGCCCCCTCAGTATCCAATTAATTAGTGAGAACTCATCGCAGTCAGAAATCCACCCTAAAGCTCATGGACAGCGATTGGACCCTCCACTATGGTAGATCGTCAAGGTAAGGGTTCATCCTTGGCCCAGGTGGGCCACCACACCATACCCCTCACAATCCCCCGCCATTCACTCCTGTTATGGACCTTTCTTCTCGCCCTCAGCCAAACTCATATTTCTCTCCTTCAAACATTCGTTTACTGACTCAATCCACTTTTTTCTTCGGTCTCCCCGGCCTGTCGGTTCCAAACACACTCGCCACTATACATCCGCTTAACCAACCGACTATCATTCATTCCTTTTCCATATGACCAAAAAACCATCTCAACCATACTTTTCATTTATTCTCTCATTTGCCCCTTTCTTCACACCACACCCTAATGCGTAATACGTTCATTCTCATTTTATTCAATTCTTCTCACACCTACC
>JABUQX010096256.1:25000-27500 GCA_015478945.1 Trachelipus rathkii
ATTTATTATATATATATATATAACTATTGTCCCCCCAGCTCCTAAAAAAAAATAGCCAAAAATTTATTTTTTTTTTACTTTATTTTTATTTTTTTTTATTACAATTTTCTCTAAACTTAAAATTTTACAAGGGATGCCAATAAATGCTACTCCTTTTTGCTTGATAGTTTATTTGTAGTTGTTTGAGATAGTAATTTTAATTTTTATTTAATTTATTTTTTTTTTTTTATACAAGTTTCCGCCAATAAATATTATATTTACACAAGGAGATTCCATAACAATGTTATTAACCTTTTTCCTGTAGACTTATTGTAGGAGGGGAATTAGTCCTACCCGATAAATGATTATTGGGATTATTTAGTAATTAAAAAAAAAAGCAAAATTTAATAGAAAGTCTATTATATAATTTAACGTTATTAGTTAACCAATAAAATCGTCTCTAACATAGAGGCTCTCTTAACAGATGCATATACTATTAATTATTCTCAACGCAAGTTTTTTTATTCATTCATGTTTTTAGATATATGGTATCTCAAATTTACCAGGATTATCCAAAAATTGTATTCCTTTCCCGGTAGCTTTGTAGTTCCTTTTGAGATTATGGACTTGAGATTAAGTTTGTGGTTTAAGACTGAGATTTCACACTATATATATAATATTTATATTATAAACATATATTATATAAATATATATAGTATATGATATATAATATACTTATAATAATAATATATACCTAAATATAATAATAACTATATATATATATACCCTAAGTTTTACTGACCAAGAGATATTAAGTTAGGTATGGCTGTAAGCTGTTACTAATTGCAGAATTTTCTTGGTCATTGCCACAAAAGGTAATAACATTGCTGAATCCCTGCAAAATCTTACCGAGGAACTGTAACCAAAAAACAAAAAAAAAAAAAAAAAAAAAAAAAAAATCATATCTCGAAAACTACAAAAGCTACAGCAAAATGAAATTCATTTTTGGAAACCTCCTTGTAAAATTTTGGTTCCGAAAATGTAAAAAAAAAAAAAAAACAAACAAAACTAAAAGCATAAAAATTGGCTATTTTTTGGGGGGAGGTGCTGGGACATAGTTATATTATATACAATATATATTAATAAAAATATATATATTAGTTTTAATATAGTATAATATTATATAAAGATATATAAATATATTATATTAATATCATTATATATAATAGAATATATAGTATAATATATAATACATATATATATATATATTGTAAGGTAAAATTACAAGGCAACTATTAAGAGAGCTGAGCCGGCGGCCGGATACAAACAGGGGACGTATAATTCCATACCCCTAGAAGGGAGGGGCGGCTAGAACCCCCAAGACAGAAAACAAACACAATAAACACAGAAGACAGAGGATGACGTATCTCGTGGCACTCCCCGGAGGTGGGAGAATATAGTAATGATACCTTACCGTACGTTCGCCCGTAAGAGACAGAAGAAAGACCAACCCGAACTCCTGCCATCAGGTTATGACGAGGATATATAACACACTTGGGGATATTCTTTAGTTAAAAAAAAGCCAAAAATTTAGAGAGGAAAGTCTATTATATAATAATCAAGGTAAACACATAAGAAGTCTAACAAACCTAGTCCCATGATTCTAAATCAATATTACTATTAATTTCAGAGATTAAACAATAATTTTTTTATTTTTTTTATTTTTTTACAACTACCTTCACAAAAATTTCGAAGGATACCAAAATAGATATTCCTTTTCGCTGTAGACTATTGTAGTTTTGAGAAAATATATTTTTTATATTTTTAAATTTTTTTTATTTTTTTTTTTATTTTATTTACACATTACGCGCACTGAAAATTGGAACTAGCAATTCCAGCAAATCTATTCCTTTTCCTAGGTAGCTGTTTAAGTTTTTTTGAAGATTATGGATTGTGGCTCTTCTAAGGCTATACATAAAAAATAATATATATATATATATATATTAATAAATATATATATTATATATTATATAATAATATATATATATATAATAATATTATAAATATATATTATTTTTTATAAATATATATATATTTATTATATATATATTATATAATATATAATAAATATATATATATATTAATATATATAGGAGTAAATCCAGCCTCCCGAAAAAGGCACCTTATGCAAAGTGAGAAATATTCTTTTTATTTATTAAATTATTCTTAGACTAGAATAATAATACTTTAAAAATATTTATAAAGGAATAAGAATAATAGATGTAAGACTGAAAAATTAAAATAATAATTAATAATGATATTAAAATAAAAATGAATAATAATAAAATGAAGTATTATAATATATTATGAATAGAATTGATATAAATTATTATTATTATTAGATAAGAGATATTTTTATTATTATATTATTATTGATTATTATTATTATTAGAGTATTTAAATAACGAGATATCAAGAAAAAATAAGCAGCTAAATATCTAAGAATATTAGAACATGAAAA
>JABUQX010096257.1:0-10000 GCA_015478945.1 Trachelipus rathkii
G
The DNA here is from genome assembly GCA_015478945.1 of Trachelipus rathkii. Lineage (NCBI taxonomy): Eukaryota > Metazoa > Arthropoda > Malacostraca > Isopoda > Trachelipodidae > Trachelipus > Trachelipus rathkii. The sequence goes on from JABUQX010096257.1 coordinate 2, forward strand.
AGACAGGATGTCACTGAAAAGGCCATGCACAAGTACATTTCTTAAATTTATATCCCTATTTAAATTAATGGTATAATTTGTTAATGGATCAATTAAGATATCATGTTTAAAATCTATCCCCAACTCATATCGTTTCAAAAATGGAAGTCCCAAGATATTGATCTTTAAATTAGCAACGTAAAATTTATCTATACATTTTCTATTTAAATTGATATCTAGCTCTAAAGTTTTTACATCATAAATGTCAATTTCAGTATTATTTGCTGCTTAAATATAACCTATCGGCGTTTTGTGCATTGCAATTTCATCTGCCTAATAAATATTGACCTGACTTCCGCTATCAATAAGATAAACTCTTTTATTTAAACTGTCAAATGCTTTATATAGTTTTGGGTTTGAAATATTGCAAGATTTCTTACCAGTCTCTGCCTCGTCAGAAATTTGATTTGGAACGCTATAGCGTTCCTCATTTCTTGAACTTTTCAATCCCGAGTCTGGAAGGAATTTGCAACATTTTCATAACCCTCCACCATATTGTTTGCAACATGAAAATTATTTAGTGTTATCATATTATTAAAAAAGGTATATCCAACATGATTTGGATTCACAGACACAACAGAATCGTTAATATTTACATTACCATTATTTGCCGTTTCGGCCATTTCATTTTTATTCTGTACATTCTCAATATTTTTAATAGCATCATGATTATTGTTAACATCTCGGTACAGAACACTGACGGCATTATCATTTTGATTTATATTATCAGTCATTATATATGCATGGAGTCAGAGTCGAAAATTCCTGTGTAAGTGGAGTCGGAAATTTATAGAATTATTATTATTATTATTATTATTATTATTATTATTATTATTATTATTATTATTATTATTATTATTATTATTATTATTATTATTATTATTATTTTATTATTATTATTATTATTATTATTATTATTATCAAAGTTATTTATTAATTCAATCTCGGTTTGAATGAGACTTTTTTACTATTTTTACTGAACTCTTTCCAACCGCTCCTCGATGATGATTCAAGCGATCTCCTTATTGGTTTCCCTGCTGGGCAGTGAGTGTAGTTTGTGTGCCATTTCTTTCCCCATTAGGGTAGAGCAAAGGGTATAGGGGACATTCCTCAGACTTACATCGGAATGCTCGGTGAAGGAATTTCCCGTGGTAATAACAGAGGTCTTCTGTGGCTCCATTTAGAGAGCCGTTGTCATATCTCGATTGCCTGGCTTGGCTTCTGCCTCTGCGTGTATTTCGTTCACCATCTGGTTGTCGTCTTTCTTGGGCGATCTGGCAGATGGTGCCTGCCATTTCTTTTACGACTTTCATCAGCTCAGTCAGCTGGGTTAAGATTTTCTCTTGCGCGTCGAGAGTTGAGTCGATTTTCCTCTCTTGTTCCCGCGAGAGATTTTGTCTGTTCATTGACTCAGACTCATAAGAGTCTGTGTTTCTTCTTAGATGATTTACATTTCCCCAATATGCATCCTCCCTCGGGGGATGAAGGTTTTGATCTTTACGGACGAAATTTTTAAACAAGTCACCTGCGACTCGCACCATTCTATGTATGTTGTTTTCCTCAGCGAGGGCATAGAGACTCATTTGAACATTTGGGGGAAGTTCTTCAAGAAAAAGCTCTTGAGCAAACTTAGGGTTATTCTCGACCAGCAGGTTGAAATTCTTGCGTCCTAAAACATCTTTGACTCTGTTTAGATATTCACTTGGGAGCTCATCACGCCGCATTCCTTTTTTTGGAAACGTCCCTCACTCTTTGCCGGAGTGTTGGTATATAAGTTTCTTCGATATTGTCTAATAACAGCTGACAGTCATTTTCTTTCAGAGGAAAGTGGATTGATGACACCAACGTATTTGGTAAGATAGAGGAGCGGGGGTTGGTAGTTGACTTTTCTGAGTCGATTAGTTCTCCTGAGCAGGAGGAGTGGAAGTCTTCTTCAATGGGGGAGAGAGTAGGCTGAAGGTTAAGTTGCTATAGTTTTTCTGAGGAGACTTGTTCCCGCGCTGACGCTTTGGTCGCGTCGCTTGGCGCGAAGTAGTCGACCTAGGTGACTCAGGTTGTTCAGCTTCGGAGGAGGAGGAGTGGACGTCTCCTTCCATGGGGGAGAGAGGAGGCTGCGGGGTAAGTGACTTTCTATTCCCCTTCGCCGTTGAATGTGAAGCTCTCGCCCGACTCGTTTTGAGTCGCTGAGTGAGTTTCTTCGTTGCGACCATAATTTTAGATATAACAAAGAGACTTTGTTTTAAGTTTTTGAGTCAACTTTTAAGCCTTAAAGTTCGTTAGGAATTTTTGTATGTTTGGGGCCACTCTTTCAAATTTTTGTGCCGGTTTCTTCTACTGCAACAGCTTTTTCGCTTTTTCACAGTTTACTGTTTTTCTTTTAAAATTTTCTTTCACTAAGTTTATTCTCCACATTTACCAGTAGAAATCTGTTTTTAGCACTAATTTTGAAAACACTTTTTAATTCTTCTATTTACGATTTATTGTCACAAATCACTTTTTGTTTTTCGCACAGTTAATATTCACCACACTGATTTTTAATCACTATCCGATTGATTACACTGTTTATTAATAGAAATTTAGGCCCTATTCAGAAGGTAGAGATTTCTTAGAGATTTTTCTAAAGTGTCAATCAAAAGGGTCAACTCTGGGGTACGCCAAACGTATGAGCCGAGATACTCAGGCTACTTAATTAACAATAATCAATCAGCGTGATAATGAAAAGATGTGGCGTTTTAGTCTTTTATTAAACAATGAAAAATTAATTATTATGCAACAACGGTCAGTGCCAGATGGCTTATATAAGCATATAATTTGACTAATGAATTCGCAAATTATATAAAAGTAAATATATAAACCCGACACAAATGTTAATTATGACCTCTCTTCACCGAGGTAAGTTTACAAGTCCCGATTCCGCTTGATTTTTGCCCCTTTTCGGGTCCTTAGTCATTACAATTCAAATTTGGCACCTCCCATTTGGGGGTGTGGGGAGTCTTTAACAGTTTTTATACAAGAGCCCTCTTAGTAACAGGACTGATATTTTAATGGTTTTAACGAACTTTATGTGTGCGAATGAGGTATGTAAGTCAGCCCCGTACACAGGTGCACATCTCTCTATGACATACATGCAGATGCCTTACAAGCTATCGTACCTAAAACCTTCTACGATATTATTGCATAATTGGTAACTTCTGGAGCTGCATTAGAGGTGAATAACTCTATAATCATTCGTGAAGCGGATGATTATTGACTTCATTCATATCTCCCTTCACCCAACCATCTGATATTTAGCAAACAATTTTAAAGGAAAGAGGAAAATCAATAATTTAATGTATCGTTATTTTAATAAGTTTAGGGTAAATACATTAACCTAACGTAACTAAACCTAACCTAACCTAAACCTAACTTAACCTAAAACCTAACCTTAACCTAACCTAACCAAACTTAACCTAAATTAACCTAGCCAATATTAACCGGAGTCAAACCACTATAAATGGTCCTTATATATTTCTATATATATTTATATATATATATATATATATATATATATATATGATATAGTATATATATATATATATATAATATAGTATATAATATTATATATATAATATATATATTATATATATATATATTCTTCATTTCTTTCTTGCAGTTTTTTTTATAAATTGAAAAAGAAGACCCAGAATACGAAGTTCATTTTTTATTATTACAACCAGACGTTTCGGAAATATCCTTTTCCATTTTCAAGTCTAAAATTGTAAAAACACTAATAAATACTTGTTAAACATTTTAAAAACCCCTTCAAGCTTACGGTTTTCATATATTATTTCACAAAGCTTTCAACAACTCAAAATTATTTACACCAATGAAAACACTTAAAACTGAACAGATTTAAAAATTTGCAAATTTATTCATGACATAGTTCGTTAGTTAATTACAATTATATATTTTGATCAAGCTTATATTATAAAGGTATTGGAAGAAACATTCACTATTTTAATGTAGAATGGATTTGTTTTATGAAATAAGACTGAAAGTAAACAAAATTGTGAAACTTTGAAGCTGCTTTTAAATTTGAATAGGACTTTTATTTGGAGATTTTTAAACAAACTCAATTTTTAAATGACTTTGGCCTGTTTTGTTGCTCTTTTGCTTTTTTGTGTTTTAGGGTTTTTAATTATTGGTCAAGTGTTTTAGTATCTGATAGTTTAATGTCTGCAAGTATAGAAGAAGTCTTTGTAGCATTTGATGCATCAGGATTCAGGTACATCTGCATATTCGTTTTTGTCGTGATTTATTCTTTTAATTTTTGATTCATAGTTTAATAGCAATGATTAGTTTTTTCACTTTTTTTTTTTAGTACTTTCTTTTATTAATATATTTATTAATATTAGCATTTTTAGGTTTTAATTGCGTGAACCTCTCTCAATTAGTTTATACTCGTTAGATAACTTTTGGGGTCGACTGTCTTTTCAACTTATTTTGTCATTATTATTTACTGTTTATACATTTGCTTATTTATCAGTTTCATAGATTGTTTCGCCCTAATTAGCTTTAAATATTGTATGATATTAGATTGTATTGTGCACAAGAGCTTGTGTGTGTTTGTGTTGTTGACTGGTGATTAAATGACTGGTCGAGTGGTATTGTATGGTTGGGCGCAGGGGGAATTTTATATTGACTTTTTTGCAACGTGCGTTCGGCCGTTCTGTTAATCATGAATCTGTGAATATCACCTCTCTAACTCTTAATCTAACATATTACTGCTCTGAGACCCAGCTGCGAGGGGTTCATTTTCAAATAAACTTAATATTCTCTAACTATAACTTTTTCTATAATTTCCGACTAAATGGTGGAGTTTGTGCCTATATAAACATAAACACTTCTGTAACACGTCTCGAGAATCTTGAATCTCCTAACTTCAATGTTCTGTAGCTAAAAATCTTTCTCCCTACTATAATCATTATTTTGTGTTTCTGCTACTGCTCTCTTAATGGAACAGATTTTCACGTTCTTTTTTACTATCTTACTACTTCTCATGAGACTGTTACTTCTTCCCATCCAAATGCTGAGATCCTCTATTTAGGGGATTTCAACGTACACCACACTGAGTGGTTGGGCTCCTCTCACACTTATAAAGGCGGGGAGGAGGCCAAAACATTCAGCATTCTCAACGATCTGGAACAGTTAATTAAGGAACCTACACATATTCCAGATCGTTCCTTACCAATTCTTGAATACGCTTGGCTTTTTATTTGTTTCACAACTACTCCTTCTCGTTATAATACACCATCTTTCTCCTCCTATTGGTAACTCTGACCACAATCTTGTAGCTCTTAATTATAATACTTTTTCTCCAGCAGCTCCTCCATGTTCTAAACGTAATTTCTAGCACTTTAAGCGGGCTAATTAGGAGGCATTGCGTTGTTTTTTTGCTAACTACTCTTGGAATGAATCCTGCTTTGACTCGGGGGATGCTTCGGTCACCGCTGAAAAGGTGAGGGCCGTAATCACTGATGGGTTGAGCAGGTTCAATCCATCTTCAACTAAATCTTTCTCTTCCCAAAATCCATGGTTCGATGGAGCTTGTTCCCGCGCCATTCAGGAGAGAGACATGCGTATCGGGCATGGAAAAAACTTTCGTTCTCCCTATCACTCTATTAATTTTCATTCTGCTCGGAATCGTTGCAGGGATACTATTCGTCAGGCTAAGCGTACTTTCACTAAAAGAAAGTGAGACAATCTGCTTGGTTCTCCTACTGATAAAAATTTCTGGCCCCTTGCCAAAAACATCTCTAAAAACTATTGCAAATCTGCCTTTCCTCCCCTTATTCGCTCTGACGGTTCTGTTGCTCTAACTCTCCTTTCTGATAATGCCAATCTCTTCGGCCTTCTTTTTTCATCTAATTCTTACCCTAGGAGGATTCAGGCATCCCTTCTCCTACTCCTTCTCCTCTCTGGTTTCCCATATCTTTATCTGTAATTACACATGATCGCATGGGATCCTGAGTTCTATGAAGGTCAGGCAAGGCTACGTACCCGGATGGCATTCCTCCCTCGTGTTTTGAAGGAGTGTGCGTTCCGAGCTTTGACGCCTGTCTCGTCAACTTACCTCTATTCTTAATATAAACTCTTTTCCTCAGTGTAGAAGCGCGCATATGTCCAACCGATCCCGAAAAAAGGTAGCCGCTCTGATCCTTCAAACTATCGCCCTATAGCTCTCACTTGTATTCTATCTAAAATCTTTAAAACTCTTCTTAACTCTCATTTCCGTGGATCATCTGGGGTCTCATTTCCTTCTTCAGATCATAAATTTGGCCTTTCGTCGTTCCGAGGTCAACTGGATGACATTTACTTCCTATTTCTAACGGATTTATCTCTGCCGCTCTTATGGACCATGGGGAGTCTTTGCATGGGTGGCGCTTGGACAATATCCAAGATCCTTTGACCGGTTGGCACGCGTCACTGCTCTTCTATCTCCCTTCCTTTGGGTTTCCTCTTCTCTTTGCTTACTCTTGTCTAACTTTCACTCCGATCGCTCCATATCAGCACTCGCTGATGGAACGTCCTCTTCCTCTTTTCCTGCTAACTGTGGTGTTCCGTAAGTTCTGTTCTATTCCAACTTTATTCCTACTTTTCATCAACGATTCTCCTTCAGCCATAATTCAACTCTGTTCACTCTTTGCCGGACTGACTCAACTCTCCTTTATTCTACTTATTTCAAATCTACTCCCTCTTTTGTTTTCTAGAGTTGCTCTCGTCTTCAGCTTTTCAATTCTTTCTGCCGATCTGGATGGGATTCCCGGTGGGGTCCACCGCAACTTGTAAAATTCAACTCTTTGAAAACTCAACTTCTCTAACATCTCCTCTCAAAAACACCTCCGACTTTTTCCTATTTCCTTCGACGGCTCTATCCTCTCTCCTGTGAATTACATAAACATTCTTTGGTCTTAACATAAACAACAAATTATCTTGGAAACCTCATATTTCAATGGTTGCTAAAATGGTCAAAGAAAAGCCTGGGGTCTTTCAGGTTGCGGGAATTTCTTGTCTTGCACAGCTACTCCAGTTATATGAGTGCCTTATTCGCCCTTGTTTATGGGTACTGTTCTCACATTTGGGGTGGGGGCTGGCCCGGCTCCACCCTTCTATTGGATTAGGGTTGAGTCTAAAGCTAAGAGACTAATAAACTGTCCCCTTTACTTTCAAACTCTCTTGCCCTCTATCTCTGCCACGTAACGTTGGCGCTCTATCTCTTCTATAGGTACTACAACGGCAATGGTCGGAGAGTTGACTCTCTCATCCACACCCTTGCGTCACCCTCGTAGCACAAGGGCGTAGCCTGCTCTCCACGAAATTTAGCGTGAGTATAAGAAACCCAGACTTGTTTCTTTGTGTGCCTCTTTCCTCCAAGTTACTTCTGTTCCTGTGGAACTCCTTTCCTTCTTTTATTTTCCCCAAACTATATTTAATTTCCTCTCTTTAAAGGTCCACTTCTGCGCTACCTGAAGAACATTGCGTTAGGGACTTTTGGATTGGGTGGGTTTTTCAATGTTTTATTTCAGCCCCTTCCTTGAGAAGGACCCAGCCCGTGAGTGGTGTGATCTGTTAAAAAAAAAAAAAAAAAAAAAAAAAAAAAAAAAAAAAAAAAAAAAAAACCTAACTTTATATTTACAAGACAAAGAATAATGTCTAATAGAAGAGTGCTCCTAAGGAGACAACTCCATACCAGTTCTATGGATAACACCCTTGTGACCGTCAAAGAGAACTCTTAGCATACGTTCAGTACAACCGACGTACTTTCCCAAATTACATTTGGGACAATTATATAAACAAGCGACATTAGAACGCATTAATGGCTCAGTGTGTCCTTAAAGAGGGAAAAAGCTACCAATTGTTAAAGGATTCTTAAAAACGATATTAATATTTAAAAAAGTAAAATGTCTACTCAATAAAGCTCGAATTTTTTCATTAAAAACACCAGATTTATTACCAAGAAAAGGAAAAGAAATGGAAAAGTCATATTTTGGAGAGCAAGTCACAGGACTACGCGGAGAAAAAATATTAAACAGATAATCTTTAAGTGCTTTATAAAATACATGAACAGGGTAGTTATTATCATAAAAGTACTTTTTTAAAAAGTCCATTTCAATGTGAAATAAGCTCCAATTTGAACAAATTTTAAACGTTATTTATTTAATTAATTAATTAATTAATTAATTAATTAATTAATTAATTAATTAATTATTTAAATTAACTAATTAAAGTTTACAAGAATTTAATTTAAAATTGCTACTACAATATTGTAGTAGCAATTTTAAATTAAATTCTTGTAAACTTTAATTAGTTAATTTAATTAATTAATTAATTAATTAATTAATTAATTAATTAATTAATTAATTAATTAATTAATTAATTAATTAATTAATAATTAATAATTAATTAATTAATTAATTAATTAATTAATTCAATAATTAATTAATTAATTAATTAATTTAACCCCTTTAAAAGCATATCAAGAATTTCAGTAAAAGATGACCTTTGAATTTTGCATTATATAATTCGGACCTTCCCCTGAAAAGGTTTTCTTCCTAAAAATCCATGTTGTAAAATCCGAGCCACATCTACTAGCTTCCAAGCTAGGGGGGGCAGCTTAAAATTTTATAGAGCTTTCTATTATATATATATATATATATATATATATATATATATTTATATGTATATATTAAATATATAAATATATATATATTTCAAATATTATATATATAATAATATATATATAAATATTATATATATTAAATACTGCTTATATAGTTTATATATATATATGTATAATATATATAATATATATATACTAATATATTATACTTATATATATATATATATATATATATATATTTACAAATATATATATAATTTATATATATATATATATATATATATTTATATAATATATATATATATATAAAGAAGACATAAAACTAGAAACATTTGTATGGCGATAATTAAATTATTAATATTTTAAAAAATTGATTTTATTAAAAAATATTCCATTTTGTTTAACAAACATTGCAATGATGCGAAAATTTCACAATACTAGAGCAGTTGCAAAATTGATATTATTAAAAAGTAATTTCCTTGGCTTCAAGGCAAATTTATCAATTACTGCTAACAATCAAAATATCATTAATTGTCAACACAAATTTTCAGTGTAGCAGCCCGTTTTACCTGTCCGTCCTTCCAAAGTACTTCGTAGCCAAGTCTTTGATCTTTCGCAGAGAACTGAAAGAGCGCTCTGCTGTACTGTGGTGCATGGCTGGGCGAGTAGTATCATCATTCAAAGCCTTTTTCGTCGATGGAAAGAAAGGTTCAGTCTCCTTTAAGACTTGGACAGACAAAAAAGATCTTTTATGTTCCACTACTCAGTTTCTTGCCTCAAAATTTTGTACCAAAGTTCTATCTCTTCTTCTATCTATGCCTTTCTAAGTGGTTAAAAACTATAAAATGAAGCTGCCTTTTCCTTTAACTCATCGATTGTTATTGAGTAGCATGTGGAAAGGATGTAGATATGTCAATGCATAAGCAGGTTATTTTTAGTAGAAAACCCGTAATTCCAAAGAAGAGTTATAGAATCAGACACGGAATATTAAGGATCTTCTCCAGAACTCCGTGGGATTTGTTCTGGATGGTTGCTGTGGTGCTGCTGCCTACCAACAATCCGTGGGTATTTCAGATCAAGTCCCAGTGCTCGGCAATTTGATTAGCTTTTCTTTTAACACTTCATCGGTGATTTTTTTCTTCATCTCTCCGGTGGCTCCTAACCCCACAATGTGTTGAATGTGCTGCGAGGTTTTGACGATATCCAAGGTCTTGGATTGGAGAGCATTTACAACCAGGGATGGCAATTTTAGTGATTTTTTTGATTTTTTTAAAAAAAATCAATATGTGATTTTTTTGATT
>JABUQX010096257.1:17500-22500 GCA_015478945.1 Trachelipus rathkii
ATAAAATATCAAGTGCATCAACTTTTGGAAGAGCACATTCGGAAATAAATCTTACATCAGAAAAGGAAAACGTTATGCCATCTTCTCCAAAGGATAAAATATTTCTTAAGAAACCTTTAGTAACTCCCAACTGTTTCAGATTTAAAAATGGATATGAATATCAACTTTTAAAAGATGAATCTGTATCTGGTTCGCCGGAGCATAATATCTTTTCAGTATTTACTTCTTGCACATCAAGTCTTCCAAGATCAAAAGCTTCAAGACAGGCTAAATCTCTTCAAGGCATTCCTAAGAAGCCAACAAAAAGCATATCATTAGATGAAGAGAGCTTTTTTGAGTTTTTTGGATCAAAGGAAAAAAATTTAAAATATGGACTTGACGACGGAACAGATACAAGTGAAAATCTGTCGAATTTCCTTACAAAACAAAATGAACTTAACAGTAACTACTTCAGTAGCATGGACAAATCTAATGATTCAGATGCTTTGGTTTACTTAACTACCAAGCCTCTGACATCCATGCTATCCTCCACATCTTTATATTCTCAAGGAAGTTTAAGAAATAGAGAAGAATATTTCAAAGATTATCATCAATACTACCTACGATCAATGATGAGACATCAGCAGGATGCGAGTTATTCGAAAAGGTCCTATTCCCATCTCATTCCCAATTCGAGTTCAAAAATTTATCAGAAAAGCAAAGAAAATGTAAAATCTCAGAGTCCACCTAATTATGCACTGGATTCTAATGATTTAAATAAAATTCAGGAAAAAAAGTATTCGCGTCCAAATGAAGAAAGGTTTAACATAATAGAAAACATTAACTCAAATTCTGTAGAAAAAAATCCTACTGAAGCACAATATTATAGTAAAGAATTCACGTTTTCTTATCCAGATTACAAAGGAATTATTGCTTCAGCTAGAGAATCTCAGCCTGGGTACAGAGCAAGAAAGAAAAATTTTTATAATGATAATCCAACATTAATGATGCACAGAGACTATTCCAACTCTGGTATGGAGAAGAAAAGAAATATAAATTGCAATACCGACGCGATGAAACTTAATTCAGAATGTCGCCTGATGTGCAATTCAGGTGATTTTAATGTATGTAATGAAAAATGTGATAAAAACTTTGATTTTTATGCTGGAAGGTATTATCAAAAGCCCGAAAGGACCGACACATGTCAATTGGAGGAATAAATGATGTGAAGTCACTATATGTTCAGAAAATAAATAATTACGAAGAACCTTGTTTATGTTTTTATAACTATAAATATAACAACCAAGCATGCGAAAGTAAAGCAACTCTTTCCTGTAGTTCACCTGGAACTTTTCAAAACACTAAATCTAATATCTGTACTTCTCAGCCAACTAATGTTTCGTATAAATGCAAATATTATGACAGTGGTAATATACCTCAGTATTCTCAAAAGTACGACCAAATTTCACTTCAACAATCTTCATCAAATGGAGCTCATGGGGCCCATGGAGCCCATGCAACTCATAGTCATTCTTTCTACGAGAAGCTTCCTCAGTGTCAGATGTATAATTTACCTATGAATTGTTGCAACTCCTCTACTGTTCCAAAAAAAAATTTCCAGGAAGACGACCCTTCCAAGTGTTCCTATATGAAAAACCCTTGCTTAATTCATCAAAATATTTCTCCTGATAGACAGTTTCATAATAGAGTCCCCTCAGATGATGTACTTTATAAGACAATGCAGAGAAGAGCTCAAGGTCCTCCTCCATATTCAACTACCGAAGAAGATGCGCTTTTTCAAAACTTTGGAAGACAAGCTTTACTGACAGAAGAGGTCAGAAGAAGCTAATCTATTCAAATAGAGTTACTGTTTATAAGATTGTAATTTTGACCTATAGCATTTTAGATTTCAATATTTTTAACGCTCAATATGTAATTTTTGTTTGCCTGATATAATGAATCTATTAATATATCCCAATCTATTAACAACCAAATTTAAAAAAAAAGGAAAAAAAATTATGAGGAAATAGTGAATATCTAGAATAAAATTTTAATTCCAAAATCAATCAAAAATTTAATTAAAAGAAAAATTATATATATATTATATATATATAATAAATATATATATACTATAAAATATATAAATTCTCTATATATATATATATATATATACTATATATATATATATATATATATATATTATATATATATATATATAAGATGATAAATTACTATTTAAGTACTACTTATTCAAGCTTACTCGCGCTTTAGTACTTGTAACATAATAGTATAATATCAAAATTCGGCATATTTATTATCTTTCTGGAGGTAATAATAATAACATATATATATATATAGTTACTAATATATATATATATATATATATATATATATATATATATATATATATATATATATATATATATATATATATATATATATATATATATATATATATATATATATATATAAGATGTGTAATCTTATTCATTATATATATATATATATATATATATATATATATATATATATATATATATATATATATATATATATATATATATATATTATATATATATATTATATAACTGCTATATATATAATATATATATATAATATGATATATATAATATATATATATATATTGCGAACGAGAACCTCCTCACCGATTTTTATAAAATTTGCTCAAAGTATTAAATATGTATTAATACGCATGTTAAATGCAAAAGAAAGTATCGCAAATGAATATAACACAATTTAATTACACGCGGAATAAACATGTTCTGCCTTATTTAGTTATTTTATTTATTTATAAGGCCGTGGTATAGCCTTAAACATTGGCACCACTTAACAAATATTTTTGTTTAAAAATTTTTACAGTTTAATTTCTAAAATTATTGTAAAACAAAATTAAAGTATAAGAAAAAAAAATCAAAGAAAATAATATAAATATTCAAACATAATAGATAAATTAATCAATATAAAATAATACAATATCAAATAAAATACTTCCATCTACATGTATTTATTGCAGGGTTGGGGATTTTTTGGATTTTTTGAGAAAAAAATCAATTTTTTATTTTTTTTATTTTTGCATTTTGATATTCATGACGTCACGCGAAATATGATTATTTTTAACCCTAGGCCCTATATCTGTTCAAAATCTTAAAATAGGGCTTATAGTCTATGACACAATGAAACAGCAACACTAAAGAGTGTTATTTGTAATAATGATAATTAATATATTACATCAGAAATAAAAGAAACATGTTTGAAACATGACTTTTGTTGACATTTGTATAGTGTAGAAATTTGAAACAGAGTAGCCTTGCTATGATATTATTATTCTAATTTTTTATTTCTATTGAAGTTGAATCACTTAGATATCCAAATAACTTAAAAAAATATATATAAAAAAGCAAAAAATCAAAATAAAGCAAAAAAGCATGATTTTTTGAAGCAAAAAATCAAGTGAAAAAATCAGTGGAAAAAATCAATTGATTTTTTCCGTGCCATCCCTGATTTATTGCATTGAACGCCTTGTGTTCGAAAAATATCGCAAATCTATAGGCTACGAACAATTTGAGCAGGTTGCCAGAACTCGCAAAAGTAATATAATTTTCCCATAGTTTAAATAAAATTTTCTCTCCAATATACATTAGTGATGCTGCAGATGTCATATTTTTAACATCCGCGGATGCGGATATAGATGTTTGATTTTAATATCCGCGGATGAGGATGCGGATGCGGATGTTTGATATATATATATATATATATATATATATATATATATATATATATATATATATATATATATATATATATATATATATATATATATATATATATATATATATTGCAATATATATATATATTTCGAGTTTTAGCCACAATCGATGATTGATATAATTGTGTTACCAGGCTGCAGGACAGGGATAACCTCTAAATACTTGCAACCTGCCCCCAACCTCACGCGCCCTTAATGAAAGATATTTTACAATGGATTATATACATTTTGCACTAGTATTGAAATTCAAATATAGGAAGGTTGTGTTTGAGTAACATCAATTTTTCTGCCTTTTCTGCTGAGAGTCCGTTTCTCTTTTCAGCACATATTAGCCCAGCATTGCTAAATACTCTCTCACTTGGAACACTAGTTGGAGGACAGACCAAGTATTTTCTTACAAGTTTATTCAAGCCTGGGTAAACATTTTGCTTAACTTTCCACCAAGTGATAGGATCATCATTTGTATCTAGTCGTTCTTTTTGGTGATAGTTTTCAATCATTTGCTCTACATCTTTTGGTAATGCATGTGTTTCTTCATCATTTACTAGATATAGCAGTGAATCTGTTATTGATTTACTTGTAGAAGATGTTGGTTCTGTAGATTTCGTTTTTCCTTATAATGGGTGGAGAATTAATAGACCATTTGGGAAGTTTTTCATGCAACACAAAGTGACGATTTAACTTGTTCTAATATTGTGTTACAAAAAAACTTGCCTTTATAACGGGGATCTAAGTAAGTTGCAATAGTATGAAGATCAGCAATTTCCACCGAACCAAAGCTTTTTTCTATCTCTAGTTTCATTTCATCTTTCATTCTTTTTAAACCGTCATCATTTTCATTTGAAGATGGTTCAAAATGCTTCCTTAGCATTGAGATGAATGCTATTATTACCTCAGGACAAGCTGTAGAGGGGCTGATATTTTTGGTAATTTCTTCAAATGGTTTCAATAGCTTAATGCAGTGTGATAGGATGTCATTTTCCACATTAGTAAGAACATTAACTTCATCAAATCTCGACAATAAATATCCGCGCAACATCCGCAGGGCAAAGCGTGGATGCGGATGCGGATCTTTAATAATGTGCGGATGTTACCTGCATCACTAATATATATATATAGCATATATACTATATATATATATATATATATATATATATATATATATATATATATATATATATATATATATATATATATATATATTATATATATATATATATTATTTTGCTAGGTT
>JABUQX010096257.1:37500-40000 GCA_015478945.1 Trachelipus rathkii
GAATGCCAACTGCAATTACCTTACTCTATACAACCACTGCCACTTTTTTTAAATTCCTTAAAAGTGTGGAAACGAATGCGGATGAATGTGGTTGAAATTTTAATCGACAGTTTGTCTTTGTAGCAAAATAGTTTTAAATAATTAATTACTTAATTAAAGTCATATAAATACACTCTTGAGATAGGGAAAGGTAGGAAGAACTTACACGAAAAAATAAAAGCAAATTTACATTTATCTGATAAAGAAATCAAGTTTGGCCATACACATAATTTTTCTTTTAAAAGTAAAATTTTAAATTGGAATGAAATAAAAAAAGAGATTAGTTTAATTTCAAAATATTATTAAAAATTTGAAACTTTAAAGGATAATAAAAAGTTTCGAAATTTATCGAAGTTAATGTAGAATATAAGAATAGTGAAATTTAGGATTAGACCTCATTATTACAGGTGTTAAGTGCCGTTACACGCTATCAAGTTAATAAAATATTTTGATGCTTACTGAAAACTTTCGAAAAATTTTATAGAAGTTTGTATACATTAGTATTATTAGTAATTATGTATGACTACATGTTATACTCTGAGCAGAAGGATTATTTACATATACTGTTTTGCAGTATTCTCGTGTCAGAAAGAATCTTCAGCATTCCATCAAATGGTAGCAAGTATTGGTGTTTTGTCCTAAACTAGGTTTGATCAAAATTTATCGTACTATTTTTAATAGAGTTAATTTTTTTGGTTTTAAATTTAATTAAGGGATAGGTTTAAAGTAATCGTAAGCGAATATAGAAATGTGTTAAGTAGTATAACAGATTTTCTGAAATTCTCTTATTAGATTTTCTCATAAAATAGTAAAAATTAGGGAATTTAAGAAGTAAGGTTTATTGTTTTGTCTCCAGCTAGTTTCTGTTTTTCCTCCATTTTATTCACAATCTGATGAACACTTTTAATGGAAAGGTCATCTAGGTCAAATTAGGCAATATTCCTTCTCCTTCTTCCATTAAGTTTCCTGTGTCTTTGCCTGACTTGCCTGAAGATGAATGCATGGGACCCTATCATCTAAGAACATTAGGAAATCAAGCTGCCCTGCTAGGGTCTTTTCCCGAGCCATAATGAGTTACCTTTTCAATGTCTAGTTATTACTACAATCTCCAATACTCGAAACTAGCTTATGTTTATCCTGTTCGGAATAATGATAATCGTTCTAACCTTCTAGCTAACAGTCTCTAAATTATTCGTATTTTCTTTTAATTTTTTTTTTTATAAAATCTCTCCTAGCTTCAAATGCTTATGATAATCGAAAATTTGAAAGTTAATTAATGAATCATTTTTTTTTTTTTTTTGAAATCTGCTTTACTCTAACTTCAGGGATTATGAAGAATCAATCATTTGTGCAGGATTTTAACTTTCAAACCCTATTCCATGGCATGGCGTAAACTGTAGAGTTTAACAAAATTGTCCAAATGGAGCTGCTTAAGATTTCTAGCGAATTGCATTTCGTATATACCAGTAGGTATATCATCATTATACCTAGATAAATTCGATGGTTTTAAGAGAAAATATGAGGTTTTTTATTTTTGGAGAATATTTTAGATCGCATAACCTTTAAAGGGTGAACAAAGGTCTTATCAAAGAGAAAAGGTTCGCATAAAATATTAAATCCCTTAAATAATTTCTGTAACTCAGTAACCTTAAATTGTAATAATATATAATTTTTTTTATTCATTCCTATTTGCTGCAGGTCTCCACCCAACTTTATAATTTGCATAGACCAAGCTATATATATATATATATATATATATATATATATATATATATATATACTATATATATATATATATATATATATATATATAACTGCAAAATCTACGTATTTTCATATAAATATATATATGTGTGTGTGTGTGTGTGTGTGTGTATGTGTGTGTGTGTAGGTGTGTGTGTGTGTGGAATAAGAGACTGCAAACCTTATTGTACCTCACTCTCCCAAAATATCTACAATTATTTATTAAAATAACTTATTGAAAGATAATTCTGCATTACTAAGGTTTAATTTTAGGATTACTAAAAATTATTTTGAGTAAATTTTGAAGTAGGATAGCATGAGTGGGTCACTATGATTGGGCTTTTTCTCAGACTTGGGTGGTGTGATAGCAATGAGGTCGCTATAGTTAGGCTTTTTCTCAAGATATTTGGGTGATATGATAGCAATGAGGGTCACTATGATTGGGCTTTTTCTCAGACTTGGGTGGTATAATAGCAATGAGAGTCGTTATAATTGGGCATTTTCTCAGATAATTGGGTGGTATGATAACAATGGGGGTCACTATGATTGGGCTTTTTCTCAGACTTGGGTGGTATGGTAGCAATGAGGGTCGCTATGATTGGGTATTTTCTCATATATTTGGGTGGTATGATAGCAATGAGGGTCGCTATGATTGGGCTTTTCTCCAGACTTGGGTGGTATGATGCAATGAGAGTCGCTATGATTGGGCATTTTCTCA
>JABUQX010096257.1:45000-51473 GCA_015478945.1 Trachelipus rathkii
ATATATAATAATAATAATAATAATAATATATATATATATATATATTAACAATAATTAACATAACTTCATATATATATATATATATAATAATAATAATAATATATATATATATATATATATATATATATCTTTCTCTTATATATATATACTTTATATATACCTATATATATATATCCTTAGGAGAAAATACTAAAAATTTACGAGAAGATATTTGTTGTTTGTTCTGTATTTTATGTTGTGTTGAACATGTTTGTTGGTCTCTTTTTCGCGCAAGGATGCATCATTCACAACAGCTCTAAGTGGAAACTCAGCGCAGTATTATCTCCTCTTGTCCCTTCTCTCCACTCACTCAAAACATTTATGGTCAAACCAGCAAGAAAAATTCTTCTCAGTGCATCCAAAATAATAGTTTTCACACGACGAGATTACTGGCCAAAATGCTTACGTGCTCCATTGATTACAAGTTGAGTATACCCTATAAGAAGTTTACGAAGACCTTGATGAATAGAAAAGAAAGGAGCAGCTCCAAGTCCCAGTACATAACTCAAGGTAGCCGAAAGTGTGGAAGGTAGCTCCTTCAAGGATGCAACGAAACCCAGGTCAATGGGACATTGTATTGTCCACGCTAGATCATTTGTGTGTTAATGGATACGGATATGGCTTTATGACGTTCATCTGCTTTAAAAGAAATCCAGTTTTTGAAAGGTCGCTTCAGATAGTTAGCGCTACCAACCTAGAAAAAAAGATAAATTTAGCAGCTGGGGAGAATGACGTAAGGAACCATACCGAAGGCCAAGTTAAGGAAGCACATCAGAAGTACTAGAGAACTGATGTCTCCATTAAATCAACATGCTTCATATGCTTTTCATGTGATAGTTAAAGCACTTCTCAACCAAACACTTTTGATGCTTGTTTTTCGCTAAGCCAAAGAGTCGGAAAGCCTTCTTGCCTCGGTTCATTAGTGTCAGCTCCAGTCGGACTACAAGTTTAGTGGTTAGAGAAGATCGCGAAAGGAGGAGATCAGCAGGAGCTTCCATTTGTAGATTGCTTTGGGAGGTGGCGAAGAAAAGATGAAAATGACCCGCCAATGCTCTGAACAATAAGAAATATTATATATATAGTACTATATATATATATATTTATATATATTATATATATATAAATATATTTATATAATATATATATAATATAATATATATATATATATATATACTATTTAATTATATACTATTATATATAATATATATATTTGAAAGCTTGTGAATTAATGAAAACTGTTAGCATCCGCAACCACGAAAATTTTACATGTTAGGCATCGAACTCTTGACACCCACATGGAAGTACAGAAGTAAAACAATAAATATTGAAAGAAAAAAAATAAAACAATTATTCCTAAAAAATTGGAGTTTTCTTTCTATCGATGTATCACGTACTGTTTAAATTGTTATAGGAATTTAATAATAGCTGTTGTACTTCGGGTACAAAGATTCCTCATTTATGTAGCTTGAGATAAGACAAGAATAAGAGCGATTAATAATGTAATTCACATTATAGTAAATGTGTTGGCATCCTTTTTGAACAAGCATAATGACTCAGTTCTGGTAATTTTAATGAAAACAATTATCAAATCATGTTTTATAATAGAAAATGTCTCACAAATATATATATATATATTATATATATAATATATATATTATATATACTAATATATATCTATATATAATATATATATATATAATGATAATTATATATATATTATATATAATTAATATATATATATAATAGATATATATATATATATCTATATATATAATATAAGTTCATGTATAAAAATAGGTAAAAATATTTCTCAATTTTTCTAAAGATGGCCATTCCCCTCCCCATCCTCTCGGAGTTACTTTGAGGAAACCGATAAATACTCTCCTCCGTTCTCCACCTAACTTGACCAAATTTTGACTCTTCCCAAGAATTAAATTATTATACATTAGTATCTTTTTTTACAGGAACTTTTAAGTTGTTGTTGTTTGGGGCTGTTGTGGATGTTGTTGTATAAGTAAAGTTGAAAAAAAAATTTTGAAACAGAATTTCAATTTATAAATGAATTTTATTCTACTTTTGAAATGTTTATTTGTTTATATATACATTATATGAGCCATAAAACCAATATTCAATATAATAATATAATATTATATATATCATACATATATATATATATATATACATATATTATATATATATTATATATTAAGAAAATATCATATTATATATATATATACTATATATACTATATTATATATTATATATAATAAATAAATATTAATATATGATATATATAATATATATATATATATATATATAAGCTATATATATATATATATATCTTATGGAGTATATATATATATATATATATATAAATATACGTATTATATTTACCCGTATATATGATTTATAGTATAGTAAATTATATATAATAAGGTATTATATATAATAATATATATATATATATATATAATATATTATATTATATCTATAAGTATATAATATATATATATATATATAATATCTGGGTCAAGTGTGTTAAGTTGTTAATTACGGTTAATTAAGCTGTTCTAGCTCCATGTTAATATTTTTACAAATATAAACATCATCACTAACTGTTTTATATATATAGTATGATAATATAATATATAATATATATATTATAAAAATTAAAAATAAAGTATACTTAAAATTTATTTATTTTAAAAGTATATAAGTATATATAATTAGATATATATATATATAAAATATATATTATATATAATATATTATATATAATGAAGTTTTTATAATTTATTGTGTTATAATATTGATTTTAAAAAATAAATCAATAAATAAATAAATAAATAACTAAATATATAAATGAAATAAATAAATAAAATAAATAAACGATTAGGAATTTAATAAATTCATGGCTGATAGAATATTGAATATATATAATATATATAGTATATATTCTCTATATAATATATAGTTATATATATAATATATATATATATTATATATATAGTATTATATTATATTATAATTACTCGTTAATTATATATATATATTATTAATATATATATATATATAATATAAATAATATATATAATATATATATTAGATTATATATAATATATATTATATATACATATAATATATATATAAATCTTACATTAATATCCATGGTAGGCAGGATTTTCATCTAAGGGTGGGGGGCAATCAGGTGAGTGTAGATAAATAATGTATACGTATATATAAGTATATATAATATATATATATATATATATATATATTATATATTATATATCTATATAATATATAATAAAGTAGTATATATATATATTATAGTATATGCTATACTGGTCCCTTCAAAATTGCCTGGTAATATTTCTTTTTTTTTTTTTTTTTTAATTTGTTTTTTGCAGCTGAATCAACGGGTACGCCTTTTTTGTTTGTTTTAACAGCTTTTGCAGAGCGCCAAATGTATCTGTCATCTGAAAGTTTCTGGCGAGAATAATGTAGCAGAATCCAGTTGTATAAACAGCAAAGCTAGTTGACTTAAGAAGGCCAATATGACAAACGAACACATTAAAACTTTAGAAAAAATAATATAATACGTTAGTAAAATTAGTAATTACTACCTCATTATCTATCGAGTGATGTACTTTATTCAGTTTTTATACCACTGAACCCTTAAAAATGTAGTCTGGCAAACATATAAGGTTTATAATTTTTATTTCGCCAGGATTTAAGGGGGCAAGTGCAGTGCCGCCCCTGCACCCGCCCTGCCTACGTTTGCTCCAAAATATTTCGTATCTTTCATTTGAAAACTGAACTTGTTTTAATGGTGACGTGTGCACATCTTGCAGACAGTGGAACACAATATCACACTCAAACAATTTCATTTTTACCTTCCTTCTTAAACTTCTTTTTCCATACTTCTCCAGACCTTAAATAGAATTAGCACCCTATGGTTCAAGCTCTCTTTTTTCATGCCCTTGAAAGCCCCAAAATCCCATTCCTAAGAACTATATGTATGTATGTATGTAGGTATATATATATATATAATATATATATATATATATATATATATATAATATATATAAATATATTATAGGTATATTATATATATATATAGTATATATATTATATATAATATATATATATATTATCATATATAAATGAGTATTATATAATATATATATTATATAAGTATTGAAAAAACCTAAGCTTGAACGTAAATCTGATGTTATTGGATGAAATAACCCTTGGCATTATAAATTTCTTTTATTAATACATGTTAAATACTTTACACAGAGTAAAATAAGAATCACATACTTACACAATGATGTTACAAATTTTTAAGTTTCGTCTAACATAATTTAACATTCCAACAACCACGTTTATAGTCTCGCAATATTATTTACATACAGCTAGCGAAAAAAAACATGCGTTGGTTTTAGTTGTTTAAAAAATCTCTGCTCTTGATGTCCTGTTAAGAAGTTTGAGTGACAAGATGGAAATTCTGAATACTGTCAAATCTTAATTTCTCCAGGCCTTGTTAACAATTTTTTGTATTTAAACTACATACTGGTATCTATTATTTTATTTTTATTTTTATTATGACTGCAAAATTTCAAAGGGGAAGCATCCTGTAAATGGATTTTATGTCTTAACCGACTCGGTTGTGTGGTTAAAGCAGATTGCCGAAATTATAATAATTAAAGCAAACATCTCCAAACAATATTCTGTTTTACAAACATTATCACCTTCCCTAAAAAAAGACCATTTTTTCAACCCCCAAAATCCAGTATTCATGACTTCTCAATGTATTTACAAGATTCCTTGTTGTAACTGCCCTGAGGTGTATGTCGGAGAAACTAATGGTTATTCAAGAAGAATGTACCAACACAAGCAAGATTTAATCAATAATTCCGCAAACTCTGCTTTAACCACACACCGATCGGTTAAGAACCATAAAATCAATTACAGGATGCTTCCCTTTGAAATTTTGACAGTCTAATAAAAATAAAAAATAAAATAATAGAAAAATTTGTTATATGAATAATAGCAAAGAAATTTTACAAGTGCCTGGAGAATTAAGGTGTTGACAGGTATCCGAATATCCATCTTGGCTACTGCAATCTTCTTAAAGGGACATCAAGAGAGAGATGTTTTAAACAGACTAACAACCAATGTTTTTTCCGTAGCTGTATATGTAGTCGGCTGCAATAATATTTGATTTCTACCTGGATTTCCTTCTGAAAGAGGTTTTTCCTTCAAATTATGTTAGACGAAAACTAAAATTGTAACTATCATATGTGTACTGTATTGTGTCTTATTTGACTCTGTGTAAAGTTTTAATGTTTAATAAAGAAGTTTATAAATTCCAGGGTATTTCCTGCACATAACACTCCTTTACGTCAAAGTAAAGTTTTTTCAATATCTAATACTACTATATATATATATAATAATAATAATAGTATAATATATATATATAGTAATACTATTATATAATATATATAATAGTAGTATATATATATTATTTTTATTATATAATTATGATATTATATATATATATATATACATCCCAGTACACTACAGTCCTTTTAGGTCGTTAGGAATGGATTTTGGGGCTTGTCAAGGGCATGAAAGAGAGATTGACGCAATAGGGTTGCTTATCTTTAGGCTGGGAAATTATGGAAAGAAAGGAAGTTTAAGAAGGAAGGTAAAAATGAAATTGTTTGAGTGTATATTTGTTCTAACTGTTCGCAAAGATGTTGACACGTCACCATAAACAAGTTCAGGTTTTCCCAATGAAAGGTTGCGAAATATTGGTGGAGCAAACGTGGCAGGGGGGTGCCAGGGGGGGCACTTGCCGCCTTCCCCCTAAATCCTGGCGAAATAAAAATTATAAATCTTATATGTTTGCCAGACAACGTTTTTAAGGGTTCAGTGGTATAAAAACTGAATAAAGTACATCACTCGATAGATAATGAGGTAGTAATTACTAATTACTAACGATTGATATTATTTTTTCTAAGTTTAAATGTGTTTTCCGTTTTCATTATTGCTTGAAAGTACCCACTACTTTTGTGCTTTTATACAACTGGATCTTCTGACATTATTCCCCGCCAGCTTTCAGTATGTCGCTAACATTTGGCCGTCCTGCCAAAGCTTTTAAATTCAATCATAGAAGGCGTACCCGTTGATATCCAGCTGCGACAGACACATTAAAAAAAAAAAAAAAAGCGAAAATAGTAACCGCTCTCAGAAATTATATAGCATATATATGATATATATAATATAATATATATATATATATATATATATAATATATATTTATATTATATATATATATATATAATATTATATATATTATATATTATATATATTATACATATATATATCATCAACTATAAACTTTTTTTTTTTATGTATTATGAATT